>WEKY01051510.1:29176-114273 GCA_013390045.1 Picathartes gymnocephalus
GGAAGGAAGGAAGGAAGGAAGGAAGGAAGGAAGGAAGGAAGGAAGGAGTTTATTTCAATTTTTTTCTGTCTTTCTATGTGATATTGCATAACTGGTGTGCCAGCAGGGAAAGAAAAACAAGAGAGAAAGAGAGTGGCTGTACAGTGGGAAAAGTGGGACAAGAGTAGAAAGAATAGGAATGTAAGAAGTTTTGTGATATGCAAAGGATCTTGGTCAAAGAAATCTTAAGGTTTCAGTGCTCTAGTTTTGGGAAAAAGAGAAAGAAGAATTAAGAAAATCTGCATTCTTACATCTATCTTAACTCTATCCTCAAATAATACTGCTTTATTTTTTAGAAACCATCATTATTCTTTTATCAACTAAATAAAAAGGATGTGTCATATCCTATACATTTTATATATATATATATTCTGGCACTGGGGTCTTTATACAAATTTTTTTTTTTCACCTGACACACTTTTATCTAAGACTCAGGCTATTTGGTCTATTTATTTTTTCTGGATTTCATAAAGCTGCATCTACTGCAAAGTATATGCAATCATTTAAATACACACACCGTTGTTTCCAGGAGTACTTTTGTTAACACGATATTAATTCAAGTGAAAAGAGCCAACACTAACACAATTTGGCCTTTTTTAATCAAAATAACATCATAGCTGGTTTTCAGTTGCACAATTTGAAGAAATAAAAAAGCCTATTACTGATCTATTTCTGACTTGATATTGGCCTTAATTTCAACATCTAAAGTTTAGTCATCTCATTAAGTCTAGATATCTAGATATATCTGTAGGCACAAGGAAAAAATAGTGACTGTGTGCCCATTGGACATGACAATTTGTCTCTCAGATAGATCATCTTCAGTTGAGTATAAAAACAGCCGTGATAATTGGTGTGGTTAAGACTCCTAACTCTAGTTAAGAGAAGGAAACTTTATGTTTGGCATTTGCTTTATTTGTGCATCTGGCTATATTTTTCCAGCACTGTTGAGTAGCAGTGCTTACACACCACAGTCATGTCTTGATCTCTCCTACTAGCAGTTAGCAACACCATTCAGACACAACAGAGAGATCCAAGGGGGATGGTTTTTCTTTACTTTCCTTAGTCACATGTGTATGCAAGTATATTATTATTTATCAAGAAAAGTTTTAAAACATAAATAATCATACCAAACTGAACACAGAATTTCTCTTGCATCTCTGATTTGTTTTTCTTATTGTGTCCTCCATGTGGTGAACCCACTACCAATAAAGAAGTCTGCATATTACTTTGAAAATATGAAGTGTTTGTTATCCTTGAAATAAAGCTTAAAGAAAAATACAAACAGGATCTGTCCCTTAACACTATGTCAAACAGAAAAAAGTACAAATGACATGAAAGAAAATTTAAAACTCCTTAAACAGAAATGTCTAATTAACATGTTGCCCTTTTTTATTTGGAATGGAATTGAGTGAAGAAAAAATATTCAGAGGGCACAAAAAAGTTGATGATGATATGATCAATAATAGTTTTTCCTGCTATCAACAGAGCTGTACTTTAATTAAAAAAGAAATGAAAAAGTAAAAGCAAAAATGTAATAGAGCTAAAGAACTTAGACTAGTGTCTGTATGTATCAAAAACTTAATACTTGCAGGAGAAAGATCCATGTCTAAACTATTTGAGTTGCCTTAGGAGCTCAGGATTCCTTATTCAAAAGCACAGATTTTCTTCATTTGGTTTGCTGTCTTCTTAGGAGTTGATAACAACTTTATTTAATCAAACTGAGAACCTCACAAAATCCAGCCTTTCAAACACTTTTGAACTTTAAGTTCAGCTCCAAATACTGTTGTCAGGCCTTATCGCAGATAATTCTTATTACTCATTATATTTATTATAGGATTAACCCTCAGGATTAGTTACAGTGCGCAAATATTGAGAAGTACTAATACCTCTCACAAAATAATTTCAGGAAAGACTCAGTTTGAACATGGATGGACGAAAAGATGAGGTGTGTGTTTTATCACTTTAATATTTTATTACAGGTAAACTCGTTGGATATGAGGTTTTTTGTGTTTCTCTTTTTCTTCTCTTCTCTTCTCTTCTCTTCTCTTCTCTTCTCTTCTCTTCTCTTCTCTTCTCTTCTCTTCTCTTCTCTTCTCTTCTCTTCTCTTCTCTTCTCTTCTCTTCTCTTCTCTTCTCTCTTACTTTTTCTTTTCCTTTCAAAATAAGAGCCCATGGTAAATTATTGTTTATATGTCACCTTTTACCCTTTCTTTTAAACAAATAAGGCAACAGATGTTGGATCTGAAACAACGGCATTGAAAATATTTCCAGTTTCATACTGGTATTATAAAAGGCCAGTTCTCTAAGCATCGAAACACAACAAAACAGTCCTATTTCATTTATTTTTCTTTCCAAGTTTCCCCACACTCTGCCTCAAAAGAGTATTTTCCAGATAGTCCAGACCAGACTAAGCATGTGATGGATCTGTTAAATTTGGCACAAGTTTATTATGGAGAGTCTGACTGCAAAGTTTGAAAGTGGTTAGTCACACAGGTCATGTTCCTGCTAGCTCTTTGTCCTATTCTTTCAATCGTTTAACCTCAGCTTCAAGCAATTACATTTCGTCAGCTCTTTCCGTATTGTCTTTCCTTTCATTTTTCTTTTCAGCAAGTATATTTCCTTCTTAGCAATTTCCCCTTGGTTCCCGTTTAAAAGTTCCCAGAAATATTCTATCTAATCTCTAATCTGCTTGGAATTACATGAGACTTGTAAATTCTACCTCTTTATCTCTATTTCAAAGTATCCTTTGAAGAAATCTTGGGAATTAAAGAGCATTTTTTCTTTAAAAACTAAAAAAAATTATAATATCTACTTTGGGGGGATAAAATTCATCATTTGAGAGTGTTGTTTGTAAGAAATGTGGCTAATATAACCGGTTGAATCCCAGACAATTTTTTTCACATTTTCTCGTATATGAATCAGTGGTAATTGAGTCCAAGTGTGGAGTTGTGTACAGACTGTAATAGGAACAATCAATCTACAGTCCCACCATGTAGGCAACCTGGCATCATTCATGGCTGCTGCATGATTAACCATGCAAATTGTATGCTCTCCTCTTTATTATCATTCTCTTGAGACTTCCCCAATGTTGAAAAATACACAAAAGTTTTGCCAGTGGGCTTAGAACCACTGAATTAATATGAATTGAGCAAATTGACTAGAAGTGACTTCAGTATTGACCAGTGCTTCATGAATTTCGCTCTTTGATTATTTCTTGGAAAGGAAGCAGAAAAAAAAAAGGTCGGTGTAGTGTACAAAGTAATTAAAATGGAATCACTATTCAATAAATAAATGAAATTTGCACTTGAGACAGAGATAGTGCCACAGAAAGGATGCTTACCTAATGTGTCAAATCCTGTGAGTTTAATTCTGCATTATAGTTGCTCTTTGGTAATTCTGAAGTAGCCCCATTGAGTTTTTGAGTTTATTCTGAGTTTCCTATAATGTATATGGGGATCAGATTTGTGTGCTGGTGTCCTGATGTAGTAGCACTCAATTTTGCATTTCGAAGAGACGGCCAATGGCTGATCTGTTTGACACCGCTTCATATACACACAATTCTTTTCTAATATGCATCATCTGTTTTTCTCACATATTCCTGCCTCAAGTTCACCTAAAATATGAAGCATTCATGTCTATCATTCCTCACAGAACAAATGGAATAGTCTTTTAATTAGCAACAACACAAGATTGATTTTCTTCATAATGTCTATTGCAAATTTTAATCTTTCCTGTCCTAAGAATATAAGCCACAAAAGAAATTAAAATGTCTTTAGAGAAGCATCAGAATGTTGCAAGAGCATTTGCATCTTCTGCAGCTGCTGCACATAGATCATTCCCTCTCTCAGAACAAAAGAAACATAGCATGGGGTGTTAAGGGGATGCTTCCTGTGACAGACTTTGGGGCCAGGGATACCTCCTGGTCACCGTAGCCCACCCGGGCTTCTCTGTCACAAGATAATGGATGTGTTTTCTTGTCATTTGTGGGTTCAGACAGCAGCAAAGTTGAGCATGGAATCCAGGCACAGACACACACAGGACACAGACACAGACAGCTTCTCAGACTGCCAAAGACAAGGTGCTGCCTTTAACAGCACCCACACAAACATGACCAGGACTCATTAAACAGAGACATATGGACATATTTAGACATAGAGACATAGAGACATAGAGACATGGAGACAGTCAAGCTCCTTTCCTCTTCTCCTGCTGTTCTGGACTGAAGGTCACTAAGGCAGGCACACCCTTGTCACTCTCTAGGCTCCCTAGCATCCACATATTTGCAGGGTATCCGTGTACTGGCAGAGCTTCTCTGTCTCTTGGGCAACCCTACGTGAATCCCACATGATCTGTCTCTTCACATAACTCTTTTAACAGCTGGTCCAGCATGAGGTTTGCTGGTGAATTACACACACATACTCCCACGCACACCAGGTTTGAGGAAGATGCAGACTTTGGTAACCTCTAGCAGCCACCACCAAGTACACACACTGTGACACACAGCTCTGCTCCAGCTGCTGTCGCCGAGCCTCCCCCTCACTTTGTTCACCCCAATTTCCCCAGTAGTTACACCAGTGCCACCCAAATGGCTAGGGCTGAGACCTCCACAAGCTTCAGTAGCTGACACCACTGGCCACAGGGCACCTTGGTCTGACTCCCATTACTGGCACCAAATCCACTCACATAGGTCTCACCACTAGTTGGCACTCAGCCCTGACAACCTTGATACAGGAAATAGAGAGTGAGATTACATAGAGGTTTTTAAGAAATGATTTAATGAGAAAATAAGACAGACTGTGATGATCCAACACCAGGTTTAATCAGAGAAGTGTACTGAGAAGCCCCAGTTTAGACACACCAAGCCCCTTTTATTTACATTTCTGCTAAATTCCCTCTTTGTCCCCTCCCCTTAAGTGTTCTTTCAGAAGTTTTACATTGTCCCACAAGCTGCTCTTGGGTATCTCAAATCATCATTTTCCTTGCTTTTCTCCCTTTATAACAGTACAATGACAGTGTGTGCCTCTTCAATGCCGTACCTGCAGTTTCTTGGTGTCCCAACAATTACCCACTTAACAGTTCTCCATTTACTTTTGGTCCCCTTTTGCATTGCAAAGTCTCCTGACTGCATGCCCTTAACAACACAGATGCCCTCAACCTACACGTATTCTTACCAAGTAGGGTAAGCCTGGTCAAGCAGCTAGACCCCATGAATAGCCCATGAAATTCCAAGGGCCATCTGGTTATTCTGAAAGAAAGAATATCTATTCTAAACTAAAGAAACCTATATAAAGAAAGCAAGATATATAAAACACCAAATTTTCCATTTCTTCATCTCAGCTGTCATCAGAATGAAGCAAAATATTTATTATGTTGATGAAATAACAAGTATTTTTATGACACAAGAACCTTCTGGAGCATTCTTCAAGTACAGTTGCATTATCAACCAAAAACTCCCTGCTAAGCATAAAGATACCGTATATTGCTGAAATAAAACTTTTATTCTGACATATTTGATGCAGTCCTAAGTTTTTGTGGTGATGTTCTTTCTTTTAAGGTGGATAAATGCCCCGTGGTATGCAGTAATGAATAATTGATAAGTACATGTAAATAGTTATAGCAGAAACAAGTGGGCTCTTCCCTACAGAGGATTTTTTCTTCTATACCTTATGAAGTAAAGAAATATTAAATCTCTCTATATGAATAAATTTCTAAAAACAGCTTCATACTTAAAGAAAAACAACTGAAGCAGTACAAACTTTAACTTAAGGGCCATATCAAACATAATTTATGTCAGAGACTAAAATTCTCTTTTAAAAATCTTATTTGAATACTTGCTTGTGCTACTTAGTGCTACTAGTTATTTCACACTAATGGACAGGGCAGGAAAAAAAGAAATTAAAAAAAAAACCACAGACAACATTCTTGAACACAAGTGATTTGTTCACTAAACAGTAGAAAAGGTTCAATTCTGTGTGGAATCTAAAATCTTGCTTCTAATTCAAATGGAAATGAGATATAAATGTGGTTAGAATTTCCTAATGTTTGTTCTTCAATTTTTATTTCATTATCAGTTGGCAATAACTTTTAAGAAGTGTTTATAAATTTCAGATAAGAGTCCATAGTTGCCCAAATCAACCTCACATTGTATCTTCATTTAAATGTGTGCAAGACTCAGTTTATCAAATATTTGTGTGCATCTCAGGCCTGTATTTATAGTTAATAGCATCTTTTTTTTAGTGAAAAGGAGGTTCAGACGTAGGTAGAACTCCTCAGAAACAGCTGTAAGACAGGGCAAGTGCAACAACCACAGGCAATCTGTTGTTTAATAAATGTTTTTAAAATGCATGCTCTGATTAATCTTTCTAGTGCATTTTTTTTTTCTTTTATGATCCCTTGACTTCTACAACTTCCTCAGGCTTGATTAGGCTCAGATCAACCCGCTGAAGCAGGCAACTACTGTGCTCACAGGTCATCAGTCCAGAGACATCCTGGAAGATACTGTAAAGTGAAAAGGATCCTGCATTTAGAAGAGGAGAGATGCAGAACAGACTCAGCATGCCGTGCCTCTGGAACTGCAGAAGATGAACATGTAGAGCATTTGTAGAGCAGACAATAGGCTGATATCACGATGACCTGGGAACCATGGGCCAGTCATCAAAAGTGAAACAAAACACACAAGCAAGGAGGAAATTACAGTAAGTACAAGTTGGGGAGATGTTAGTAACATCTCTATTGAATTTTTATAATCTACTCCCATAAGTGAAAATATAGTTGAGTAGAGTACAATGGTTTGCAGCAGAATATCTTGTTGCAGTGGCTTGAGTGAGAAGCAAAAAAAGAAGCACAGGCCACTTTCAGGAGATGAAATGTGCCTGAATATTTTGGCTAAAAAGAGAATAAATTGATGAGAGAAGCTGAGCACAAAGGTCTGTCCAATGGAGTGCTGAGTGAGCCAGGCACACATGGCAATGGATAACCCTGAAATAGGGCATTTGGCCTTGCATCCCAGGCACTATCTGATTATTCTGAGAAAACATCTTGGAGGACAAAAGAACATCTTTAGTGTGTGTAGCCACAGTCATGCTAGAAAGAAAGAGCTACTCCTTGTCATAGGAAAAAGTTAAGTGAATTTAGAGTGGAAAATGAGAGAGAAACTTGCTACAGCGGTCTACACCAACCTACTTATAATGAAGCAAAGGAAGTAATATATGGAGCCAAGAAAACAGCTGTAGACAAATGATCCAAAATTTCATTTCTTTAAAATCTAATCAAAATATTTCATATGTATCTTATAATAAAGATTTTTTTCATACTGGTGTAGTTTGTGTCAGATGGAACTGAATTCCAGGCTTCCCTGAACATTTTCACACAAACCAGCACTAGCAGGAACAGTGGCACTGATAACTTCACAGAGAAGTAGCTTTTTGTTTTATAGCCCAGTTTAAATGTGAAAGCAGTCATTCATGAGTTAGTGTTTTGAGAGTATGTCTGTGTGATGCAGTCAATGCTGAGCAAAACTGATAACCAGGGCATGTACAGTCATGAGAGGTAACAAACATCTGCTCTGTCCACTGATGCAGCACTGGAGCTGGGCCCTTTCCAACAGTTTTTACTGAACTGTGTCATAGACATTCAATGGCCCATCTGTAACATAAAAAAGCCATTTTGTAATTTTTTGATATTTTGTTGCTGTTTGGTGTTTTTCCTCCATTTCCAATATTGGAGTTTAATTACTTCTTGACATTGTCAGTTTTCACTTCTGGAAACAGCAATTAGTGAACCTTCCATTTGCTCAAGAGGTTACACTGTCAGATAAAGGGAAGCTAAACTTTCTGTTTAAAAACAAATCTAATGATTTCAGGTTGATTTCATCATTTTCAAGAAGGTATTTTTAATTTAAATGCCTACCTCGACTTATCAGTATTGTTCCTATCCAGGTTATCAGACTAAGTCTGTGTTTCAAAGTTTAACTCCTATAGTAATAATATGTAGTCATTTGTTGATGTTGTTATTGTTGCTGAAATTGGCTTAATTTTTTCTAAATCCTGGTGTCATATTATTATATATACAGTTAAATCTGTAGCAAAAACTGAAGAGCTAGTATTGACAAAGTTTGTAATGAACCTAATATTATTGAGGGTCAGTCTAGTCATTCTGATCATGAAGTTCAGAATTATGCCCTCAGAGAACCCCTAGAGAGTATGGATAGTTAAGGAAAAAGTCACTAAGAATTAATCAGAGAAGCAAAAGTAAAAACCTGAAGTTAAGGAAGCATGGAAAGGCTAAGCCTAGAGACAAATGAAAAAGGAATGGGGGGAGGCAAGGCAAGTCTACAGCAGAAAGAAAAACAAAATCACAACCAGAAAATAATGATGTAGAAAATGGCATATTGAGCATGTTGCTGGCATACAGCACAAATTGTAGTATGACTCTTTCAGAAGACTCCCTCGTACTGTCTTGAAGCGTATGGTGAAACCTTTTAGGGTTTCTCAGTTTTGAAAACACCACTTATGCATTTACAGGTAGAGCTGAATCCTATTTGCACTTCACTCAAGAAATCAGCCTTCAAAGAATTTGTTGTACCGTCTGCAAACTAACAGCATGTAGAAATGGAAATTATCTGAATTTTCTTTTTTGAGAACTAGAGATATTAAACACAAGAATGAGAGACAAATCAGTACTTCAATTGTAACTTACCAGAAAATAATACAGGGATTTCGAATGGGTTTTTGCACAACTTTATTTTCCTTGATATTACTTAAATTTTTTAACTTTCATCTTTGCTCTAAATTTAACAATAATTTTCCTTTAGACTCTAAATTCTGTGGAGTTGTGACTATTGCCATTGGGTACTAATATTTGTAGTAGTGATACTAGTGATAGTAAAGATAATAACAGCATCTAAATATTTTTACAACAGAGATTCAAATCCAAAACTGATTTTAACACCTTTAGCCTTTAGATATTTGAAAATACCCAAATTTAACAAAGTAAAGATAAGAAGTGGTCATTTCAAGAGCTGATACCACTGCGTTATCTTTCTTCAGAAGCTAGCTCTGATTATTTTTCCAGTTTGTCCTCATGAAGAATAAAACATACAGTTTAATAACACTGCCAAACCTAAGCACTGGGGAAAAAAAAAAGAAAGAAAAAAAAAGCCCTAACACTGAGTTAAAATGATGGCATACCTAAATCTGTTTTTATATTTCCCTTCCCTTTTTTATGTTTTTTATCAAGTGTTGTCACATCCACATGACACAGAAAGATTATGATATCTTTTTTTTGTTAATGGAGAGAGATGGAATTGTCATGACAAAGTTCATGTGGATGAGAGGTTATAGAAAAACATAAAAATTACTGAGAAAATTGACATTATGGGATGTTGAACAAGTGAATCTGTCAGACAGTTAGAAATATTTAGGGTTTTGTAGCTATAATCTAAAATAATTTGTCTGTGGGAGGGCCACAAGGGAAGGACTCAGAGATATCACAGTGCTCTCAGCTGACCCAGGAACCTGGTGCTGGCTGCAGACTTTGCACACACCAAGTACTCTTCAGAGGCTGGTGGCCAAACCACTGCAACCTCCTGCCCGGCTTTCAGAGCTGTGAGACTGAGTATTGCTCCTGGATTCAAGCACATTGTTTCTTTGGCATTTAGCACCGACTGAACCACATTAGCCTGGGCAGAGGAAACCAGTGCAGCACAGCCTATTCTTGTCAGATAAACAGAGGCCTTTTCTTAAACTGCCCCATGTCCTGAAACACTGTCACACTGACCTGCTTCTGAGCAGAATACTTTCTGATTGATGGCAGCTCTTCTGCTTAACTGTTTCTGCCCTTTTTTCCACCCTCCTTCTCCTGAACCATCTGTCCACCCACACCTTGCCCATATACCACCCATATCCCATACACAGTTGTGATACTCTCATGCTGTATCTTGTCTGATCTTTGTGCTGTATCTATCTTCTCGCATTCCTGAACTGCTTCTATTCTGTTATTTCTATTCACTCACTAATTTCCCAGAAAGGTCACCCATATGATATCTTCCAGGTTTTTTGCCTTGTTGAATCCATTCTATGTCAATACACAGGACATGTATAATGTTGACAAACATATGCAGTACAGGTGAGACACGCCAGATCTAAATGTAGCTGTTTGTAATACTCAGAAAAAAATTATCTGCGTGACCCTTGTGATACATGGGTCCTTCTCTGTACCATTCTGCCTGGTAGATGCAGGAAGAAACAGCGCTCCCTATCAATCACAGTGTCTCATATATAATCCCCTGACAGTAAGAAGTTGTAAACTCAAAAAGGCAAATTTTCTTCCTTACCGGTAATATGCACTAAGTCTCATGGCTTTTGGTCTTCCATTTAATTTGTTACTTATAAACTAGTGTTCAGGTATATTTGCATTCTTTAAAGGAAGATTAGTTTGAAAGCTTGGCTCATCAGCAGGACCAAAAAAGTAGTTTACATGCCCAGGGCTAGGAAGCCTGGAAGGCAGGTACATGAAATCAGTGATGCATGGGAACCAGAGATCCTGGGTATGTCATTGCAAAGCCAGGCTGACAAGAAGATTCAAAAGATGAACTTTCAATGGATAGACAGTCACATCGATGTACATCACTGCATTGATATAATTAGATAAAGGTAAATCCTAGGAGGTCTCACATAACTGGAAATCAATGCTGACATTGCCTAACTAAAAATGTCTTCTAATACCTTCAGTTGGAGACTTAGGCACTGGACCTGAAAAGTCTCTATCATTGTAATGGTTTCTCCACAGGTGGAAAAAAATAATAATAAAAAAAAAATATTAAGGGGGCATGATATTGTCCAAAAGAAATAAAGCTGAAAACTTGCCCCTGAGCAACTGAATAATATCAGTTTGAAAGGTTTCAATGTAGGACTAATAAAAGGACTTGGACCTGGAAATCTTTTTTATATCTACTGTCATTTGGCTCAATTAATAGCTAGGATGGAAACTGGGGGCTCAAGGGACCACCATGAAAATGTGGATAAAATGTCTTATTGATCTAGCAATGCTTCTCACAAAGAAGAGTTTAATGCATTGATATACCCATAAGAAAAGGATATTGGTTTTTTTAAACCTGCACTGCACCTGACAGAATGACAATTTAAGAAACAGAGAGCAGCAATAATTAGCATCTCTTTAAGCCACTTTTCAATATGTATCCTCCGCATGAAATCATGTGAATGAAAGAGATTTTTATGAACTGTATAAAACCATGCAGAACTGTACAACTATGATCATGCACACAATAGATGGCAATTCCCATCTCAAGCACTCTCTTCTATTTCTGGTTTTAATTATTTTTCAAGAACAGAGAGGATACAGGGGAATCAGTGAAGTTGGCATTTATACTTATGCTCACACACTTTTTTTTTTTAAAGAGAGACTAGACCAACAGACACCTGAAAATCATATCTAAGTCAAGAGAGAATAAAATACCTCCTTTCTCATTATTTCTTCTGAAGAGAATTTCTTCTGAAGTAATGATGAGGCTGTTAGAATGAATTCTTTCAAGGTGGAGAACAGCAGATTTCCTATCAGCACTTATATCCTGCTTAATTTTACTTTAACTACTAAATCTGGAATGGTGTGGTTTACTTCTGAAACGGTATAAAAGATTAAATATCAAAGTTGTTTTTCTCTGATAAAAGTCAAGCAACATTCAGTGGCAAATTGATTCTTGCCCAGAGGGAAGGATGGTGTCAAAGCCGAGAAATCTTCACCAAGCTGACATAATGTGGTGTTTATACCCTCTTTAGATGAATGCTGCTCACCTCTCATGCTGCACATTTACCTGTACCTAAAGGTACAGACTATTCTTCTTGAATATGTATTTGCTTTCATTTGCAATTGGATATAAAAATCACACTGAATCACAAAGATCAAACACTCTTTTCACTGTGTCCTACGACTGCATATTTGAACTACTGAGCAGGGCTGGGCTGGGCTGTCCCAGGTCCAGAACTACTCCTGCTCTCTCCATGAAGGATGGTGTCTTCATCTGTTTGCTTTTTGGCTGCAGAGGGACTCCATTAATATCAGGATGCCTGAAATGTAGATGCATGGCTTCAAAATGCAGATTGCAGTGCAGTAACCTTTGGTGGCTGTGCCGGCCAGATTGAGGAAAAGGGCAATAGGGAGAACCTAAAGAATCTTCCTGGTCCCTGTGCTTCCTGCAGAAGAGCAAAGCCTTAAATGCAGTATCTGTGCTAAGGAAACCTTGAGGTTTCTAGTATTTAGAGTGAGATAATGCATTTAATAAAAGCAAATTGAGGGGTAAGGCTCTACCTTCCCAATATATGGCAGGGTAGGGGTGTGCTGTATTTATCTGTTCATACTGAGATTTTTAGGTTTTTCACCAGAAAATTCCCCATTCAGTACTGGTTCTTTGAGCTGCCAATGCACAGCCCGTCCCATAAGGTGCATGTTTCTGGTATGCAGGAAGGTGAAAAAGAGCTTTTGATGAGTTGTTATTAAATTGTTGTTTAAAAAACAGTCTGAAGACTGTTCTAAACAAAAAAAAAAAAAGAACAACACCCAAAAAAACCCCACAGCAAGCATCTAGAAAACTACTTTGAAGTACTTCTCTATCCCAGTACTTTCTTGTAAATAAAACCACTTACACAGCACAGAATTTATTGCTAAAATTTCAGTGTCATTTTCATTTTATATAAGATGCTTCTCATGGGGGCATCTTTAAAACCACTCTATCAATCTCTGTCAGTCTCTCAGAGCAGTCATTAGTGAAATGTCACCTTCTAAGTTCCTCATGCTGGGAGTTTAGACAGCTTCAGCTTTGAAAAATAAAAACTTAAGATCACATAATTGGTACACTTTTTTAAATTCACTTAAAGGTAGAATCATGACAGAAGAGACACTAATAAGTAAGACTGTAAGTATGGGGATGAGGGGGGAATTGCTTTGGTTTCTTTGAACAATTTAAATATTTGCCTATTTCATTTTCCCAGTGGCCACCTTTAAACTTCTGCTGAATTTTAAGTAAATAGTCCCATATTACACAGAGGTCTCTGTTCTCCCTGAAAGGCATATAGATGTAATTAGCCAAGAGATTCCAGTGTAAGGTTCCTATGAAAAAGAACAGGCCTCAGAATGAACTATATTCTAGTGGAAACATAATTAGGAGGTTTTGAGCGAGAAGGTGTCTGGGGGAGAACATCACCAATAGAGAGTCTGCATGTTCAACAAAAAATCCCTGGATATTTCTGAGGCACAGAGCCTGGGAACCAGAATTAAATGGATATTCTGACCGATTAGTAATGTTTAACTAATTTCCGTGCTCCCTTATAGCCCTTGGATTCTCTAGTCATCCATGAAAAAGATGAAAATTACAGCCAGCTAATCTAGCATGGAGTCAGACAGCTAAGGAATGCTTCTGACAGTGAAAGCAGTGTCCTGTGAGTTTATGTACTTAGAGCAGGGCCTGTAACACCCTGAATCAGCTTGTGAGCATGTGTCTGACACATTCTCTACCTTACAAAAAGCAGAAATACTGCCTCACCTTCATTAAAGTCTGAAGAGAAAGAAAACCAACACAAAAGTATTTCTTCTAATGGCTGGACAAGCAAGACCTATATTAGTGTTACATAGGTGTTACATACACTTGGTAGCTTGACATCATCAAAGCACATGGGCAGAGCTCTCTTGTGTCTCTGGAGCACTGAACAGCACAGCCTGGGGACAAATGCTGGGGCATGAACAGCTATGTGAGTGTACGCATCCATTCCTGCACATGACAGATGTTTAGAGCAAAGGGGTGTGCCTGCCAGGAGAAGTGCCTTCCAGGATTAACAGTCCGGGGGAACTGCCCGGTCTTTCATATCACAGCTTTACACTTAAGAAGACAAAGCTCATTCTGCTATGTGCCTATGTGCTTTTGGGAATCTGGCTGATGTGATAGTCAGTAATGGGAAGTGTGGAAGGAGATGAAGATTAAAAGATGGCACCTCGGTATTCAACTGTAGCAAAATTAATGTAATCTGTGTTTTAGATTTAAATTTCCAAGTCTCTGATTTTATTGAATGCTTTATCTTCTGTGTAACTGAGCTTTCAGAAATTAACTTCTCCAATTTCATTTTTTCTTATATTTTTACCTCTTCTGTTTCTTTTTAAACTGAAATTTTGATGCAGCTGATTAAGTCATCAACTTTGTCTGCTAGCTACTGGGAAGAGCAGTTGTACAGGATTTACTAATAGATATGATGACACCTAGTGGTAGTGGAAAATACTTAAAATAAAGACAAAACACAATGTAGTTTAAAAATCCACACATAAAGCAGCCGAAAAACTTGTCTCGGTTATTCTTCACTCATTTTAATAGAAAAAAAAGTACAGTGGTGTTCTCAAGTTGTCTTCCTACATTTTCATTTTACTGGGGAGAAAACAATAAATAAAACATTGTTCTCACTACAGAAAAGAAAATGTTTTGATTGAGTTTCCTGTTTGCTTCCAGGTTACAATGACCTCTCAAAAAAGGGTTCTAAAGAAAAACAGTTATCACCGTATGTAGCTTTATCTCTGTGATGAGATATCAAGGCTTAACTGTGTTTCTTTCATAAGGAAGTTAGTTCCACAGTGATAAATGAAGATTACAGAACTTCCTCCTCTCTGATAAGTTATATTACAGAAGACAAAAAGACTTAGCAAGGGATTCCAAAGTTATCTTTTATTTTTGTAACTTTAACTCTAAATATGATCAGACTACTAGTTGCTTACAGCGTCTGTATAAACATGTACCCAATATTCAACTTTACTAATTTTTCAAAGAGGTAATTAATAGGAAGTAATTAATATATTACCAGAAATAATCTGACCTAACTTCTGTTATTCAATGATTTCAAATGTAAAGTAATTATCAAATAAATCAAAACTTAAACATATTGGATTCTCAGACGTCTCTGTATTGGTTCTTAACATAAAACAGATATAATTCCATGTAACAATTAGCAGCTGGAATGTGAAAGGCAACGTAAATTACCATGGCATTTCTAACTCTGTAGCCTTAGGACTCTGCCAGCTTTATATTCTTGGTTTTCCAAATCTTTTGCAAATGAAAATAACCAAAAATAAACCCTCCCTTTCTCATCCTTCTCCCATTTGTTGCTAACATCTCTATTTTCAGTAGGTATCTAAGATAACCTTACTTTGCCTATTCTGACTTTCTCTTCCCCTGTGCATACATTGTGCTTTAGCCTTAAAGGTGTCTGGCATTTGTTAAGAGTAACAACAACAACAAAGAAAAGGGAAAAACCAAGGTATTCTGTCAGAAGGTGAGAGGTTATTAATCAAACAATGGAATAAAGAATGAGCTATAAAATAAATAAAGGAGTGATGCATAATTCCCATTTATGGAGTTTTGCTGTATTTTCTGTGACCAGAAGGCAACCAAGCATATAGAAATAAACAATAAGCCCTCTCTTTGCATGCTACATTTTTCATTAGACAGTGGATAATAAATCTGAGTTCATCCTAAAACTGGTAGAAAATAAGATTTCTTTAAAAATATGGAGGAAGGTACTACATAATAATATTTAGTTTACAGGTTCTGCAAAGGATTTTCAAGTGTGACAAGAAATACACCACACTTTTCACAGGATGGTGCCACAGGCTCATACAGCCTAGGGAAAAGGTGATGCTCTGCTGCATTGTTGTCATCTTGTCTTGTTGTTTACAGAGTACAAATCATTAGCTACAATTTTCTCCTGTAGACAAAGACACTTTTAACTCTCTCAATTTTGCCATACATATCAATGTACAAAAGACAGAAACAAAGTCATAAAAGACACAGGAATGACATAAAAATTTGCAGAGACAAAAAGTGACACTGTCAAAGTCAGAATTTGGCTCTTTTTCCCTCGAAGTTTATAGGAAAGTTATCTTTTCAGCAAGAAAAAATATAACACTTTTAGACCTTGAGAAAAATATACACTGAAATGTTTTTGTTTTCAAAAAGCCAGATAGTTTATCTTTAAAATTCCTGTTTATTTGAATTATAGGTATACTATACTATAGACACATTAATCAATGAAGTAAATTACTACTCCTTAGTTCCAGGGTAATGATTTTACCTGGAAGAAATACTAAAGCTATATTCACTTTCTTATGTCTCTGTTGCAGTTGAATCATGAAGAGATAATATATTTATGGAAGGGCACCTTTATGTACCTTGAAAAACTGCAAAGAAGTGAGAGTCGAAACACTAATAAGAGTTAGGAGTCTAAAATGCCAATACCATATGGACTGTTATGAAGAAAATAATTCCACCCCAGTGAGACCCAGAACAGTGCTAATAGTAGAGATTCCTTCAGGAATACAGCAGAAGGCATTAGGAGCACCTTCCAGGTAAACTTTTTGATGCCAGGGCACAATATGTTCTTAGGAGCCTGACAACGGGAACCGTTTCTTTACACATTAATGCCTTACCTAGATTT
Organism: Picathartes gymnocephalus; assembly: GCA_013390045.1. Classification (NCBI taxonomy): domain Eukaryota; kingdom Metazoa; phylum Chordata; class Aves; order Passeriformes; family Picathartidae; genus Picathartes; species Picathartes gymnocephalus. Next base: position 45,700 of record WEKY01051510.1, read on the forward strand.
TCGTATATGAAGCTAGATTAAAGTCATTACAATGACTAATTTCAAATTGAGACACAGATACACTGCACCAGTACCTGTATTTTGAAAGTAGAGAGGCCTCACAGACTGCAAGTGTCACAAGGTAATATACTTTACAGAAGGCTTTGGAAAAGGAAAGCACTAACTCCTGAATAGGAACATTAATGGATGCAGCATGCTCTAGTTTCTATGGCCAGCAAGCTGGGGAAAAGGAGGCTAAATCTTTTCTGTGTGTCTGTCTATAGATATTGATAGAAACACAGATACGGATGTAGAAAAATTTGGACAGATATTGGCATTGATTATTTAATAATAAAATGAACAAGTAATCTTTTCAGCCCCATCACCCAATAACATCCCCCCCAAAAAGAGACACAATCACTTCTAATTCTGTCAGTGAACTACAGAGAGTACTCACTGGCTGGCCTGTCCTCACTGACACAAAGGACAGACTGAACTGATAGTTGTTTTATATATTTAATTTCCATGACTCATCATGTGGAAGGACAGGATGCAAGAGAGTGCTGCAGTCCAAAATTTAAAGCCGAAACTTTGTATTCACAAGAAGACCTCCAGTAGAAATACTGGAATTTAGCTATCAAAGCTCCAGGTTAAGAACATAAAGACTGTGTGTTTACTTATAAATATTTGGATTGCTCCATTCAATTAAATTAACCATAGGCTTATTTTATTTAATCAAACCTGGTATGGTAAAGTAAAATTGGAGCAGTCAGATATCTTAAAATTCTTTTGTCACTTTCTATACAAAACCAAAAGTATTTTTTGTGTTTATACAAAACCAAAAGTATTTTTTGTGTTTCTTATTTGTCTGTTATTAGCAGTCAATTACTGAAATGCAAACAGGATACTCAGGAAAATTTCTTCATTATTATAATTAGTTTCTAAAGGCATCAATGAGGCAGACAGTTTCAAATTTTATGTTGCAGCTTAATAAATAATACTGATAAGACCACTGATGATGTTGCAAGCAATAAGAAAAATAAAATCTTTCATATTTAATGAGAATAGTTTTCAATTGAAAAAATTAAACTAAAGAGAGATATACTGGTTTTAAGTGTATTAATATTGATAATTATAATCTGTGAATTACATATTCCTTTGGACTGTTAACTTCATATTCCAAGTGTATTTGTTTAATTGAGGGAAATGGAGGCAGGTCTTTTAAAGGCATTAATTTATGGACACAAAATGTTCAGTTGGAAAGTCATTTGTTTACATTTTCGTTTGCCAGCTTTTTCCCATTAATGAGTTGAAATCTTTTCAGACTAGTTTTATGGGAAATTTCATTAGTGTTTATAAACATATCATGTTTACAAGGGAGCAGGATGAGCGAAAATGAACCTGTGCCCATTCTGCATTTTCCATTTTTCCTTGTCCATTCCCATCTACCTGTAGCACTGTCCATTTTCTGTCTCTTAATCCCTCATAAGAACATGTTCTGCTCTCACAGAATGGCTCCCAGAGGTAATTTTAACGCGCTGATCAATATTTCAAAAGTTTGCATATCTCATTTCTACAAAACAATACTACAGTATGATGGAAATCTTCGAATTGGCCCCAGCCAAACAGAAATCCCAAAGATACAAAGATCAACTTAGAAACTACCATTTGTCACTCATCTGTTTCTCAAAAGAGCAATGTGCTTAAAAAAGCAGTATTTCTTCAATTGAAGATTGAAGTAGAGAGAAGGAAATGAAGAAGATTCCTCATAGGATATCACTAGAGTAAAATCAAAGTCAGGATCTTGAAAATAAATATCTCAGAAAACAACTGGGGGGGTTGTGGCAGAAGCAGTAAATTCAGTGAATTACATGGGAAATAATTCTAAGGACTCTTCCTCATCCATTGAGATAAATAATGATACTCTTTCTCCTGTCACTGTCAGTAAGGGTACATTATGGAACTTTAGAGTTGCATAAAAGATAGATTTGTGGTATTTATAATCTCTGGTGATATTTGAAAACAATGATTTTTTATGTTTAATTGACATTTTCTGAAAGGTAACAAAACCAGAACATATTTCACAGTACCACATATTTTTTTAACAGATCATTCAGTTTCCTCTGCTTCATTTTTCTTTAATAACAGGAAGACATATGGTGAATAGCACTTCTCTGAAATGACCCAGGGAAACTTCTTCCTCCCTCTAAAGTATACATACTGTTTGAATATGAGTAAGTCTATTCAAATATATAAAATTGAAATACGGCGTGGACTAAAGTGTTGTCTCAAAAGCACATATGAGTTTCGCTCTCACATTATATAAAATTGCTGTTTTATATATGTGTTACACTAGAAAGTCTGATTGTCTCCTTTAACGAAAAATTAGTAATTGGAACACAAACAATTCTGTCTCCAAGGTTCTCAGCCCATTATTTTTGCGTTTCCAGTGCAGGCTGCACAGAAGTGAAACAATCAGCAGCAAGTGAACACAAGGCCTTAATTTTCATCAAGAAAACAAATGCAGTACATAAATTATGCCTACTGAAACTACATAGTCTGTTGGGCTAGGAAGGCTGCTTCCTACCCTAAAAATAAAAGAATGCCCAGAGCAGTGCACCATAGTGTGTGCCACAAAAAATTCCTCTCTCCTTTTGCATGCACCATTCCATGCTATAGTTATGGGAGCATAAATGCACAGTAGGTTGTTCAAGCTTTTAGAAGAAATGGTGGCATACATATCTCACATATGACAAAAAACACATAATAATTCATTTTTATATCAGAACTTTTTTTAACCTCTAGTCCTCAGGCCTAAAGCACTGGCAGTCTGGTCTATAAGGAATTGAGAAAAACAAGCCTAAGCTTAAATTTAATAAACCTACATTAAAACTTCCACTGGGAAGTGTTTCTATGCCCACAGATTAAATGAAAGCTTCATAATGACTGGTCTGCTCAGGTAAAAACCACAACAAATAAAATCACTGGTGTAAAACAAAAACAGGGTTGCACAAAGGGATATAAAATGCTGTTCATATTACAAATGACAGATTCAAGGGCCTGATGTTTGATATTTACATGTACTTTTTGTATAGCACCAACTAGACTGCCTCATAATTAAAGACAACTCCCATGAGGTAGAAAGTAATTGCTCATTTGTAAATGAGGTACTTCTGGATCAAGAAGTGATTAAAATATTTATATTGCACAGCTTGTTCAATTCACTCATATAATCAGATTAATTTACTTTAATTCACCATGCATCAACATTTACATGGTTTTTCCCAAAAAAAAGGTACTTGAAATAAAATAACTTTTTATTACCTATTTTGCAGCCTAATAGTATCAGTGTGTGGGGTGGATAGATGGCTACTGCCTCATTAGCATTTGTTATTTACTCTATAAGCATTATGTTGTGTACCGGACATGAAAAATTTATAGGTACTTACGATGAAATAAATTTCAATCTGGAATCTTCAGAGAATATGGTTTGAATTAATGAAGATTCACTAATAACAAGTATGTATTATTATGTGAGTCCTGAGGAAAAAAATGCCCTTTTTTTTCCTTTCATCAAATCAAAGTGTTCACATCTGAAGGCTCTGTAAAACCTGATATTCTTCTCTGACCTTTATCTATAAACTTAAATTTCTGCACTGCTGTGATTTCTGTTGCTTTCTCTCCCGAAGTATTTAAGACAATAAATTAACTGGAATACAAATCTAAAAACCTACTTTATTCCTGGAAGTCCTCTCCTACACCTTTATAATATACATATATACATATATACATATATACATATATACATATATATGCGTATATGTGTGTATATATATATGTGTATTTACATATATACATATATATATATATAAAATGTGATATATGTGTGCACTGTATTTGTCAGTGACAGGGCCTCTAAATACATTGTTTATGATACAAAGTGCCCAAATTCCCAAAGTGGGACTTTCATAAATGTCATTAAAGTGTTTGACAAAATCTGCAGTAGACACATTTCCTCTGCACATTGAACAGATCTGCCTGAAGTGGAACTTGCTTAGAGTTCAGAGCAGTCCTTACTGCCTGCCCAAGAAGGTGGGTAAAGACTCAGGTTTTAACTAACTGATTTAATATAAACCAGGCATGTTTATCCACCTTTTCTGCAACAACAAGGTAGATAGAACCCCTACTAAATGTACTGACAGTGGCAGTACTGAGGAACCCTACCGTATCTGGGGACTTGGCATCATTAACTGTCTTTCAACACTAGGTTCCACATCGTGGAAAAGCAGTGAAAAAGGCATTTTGGGTCAGCAGAAGGCACTTTGCATTCTGATGTAGCCTATCCGTGTTTCTGTGGAAGAAAGCACTGTCAATACGTGAATCATGGCAGAGCAGAGTATTTAGTCTGTGGTTATAGGACAAAACAGCATATCAAGGTTTGGACTTCCTGCAGACTCAATAAGCTGATTAAAAAAAAAAAAATTATAAAGGCTCTGGCTTTAAACTGACAAGATAATATCCAAAAACCTTTATTGACCATCAGATTATATTGAGACTAAATGCCTTCAGTTATAAGATCTTATTTTTACTAATCTCCAAGCTACTACTGCAAAACTATTACAAGAAATAAAAATATATATTCAATAAAGTTAAAAAAATACATATTTCTAGAGTCAAAAAAGTTGCTTTCAAACAAAATCTCTAGTCTTTCACCTTACTTATTATGTTTACATCCAATGTGACGCATAGAGATGCAATGGTTGACTGAAGATACAACTCTGGAACAAACTAAAATGTATCTTTTATGTTTCATTGCATCTATTTCACACAGCAATTTCTCAGAGATTTTATGACACATTTTTTGTTAAATTATATTAAAATGTCATTTATATTTCCTATTAGCCAGGTGTTCATCAATATTTTCATTGAAGTCACATTAGATGATTCCAATGATTGTATTATTACTGGAACCTAACTTTTCACAATGCCAATAGAATATCTAAATAGGAACTCATAAGGGCTAAGCTAATGAAAGTGGCATGTCTCTTTTATCTTTTTTTATCAGCACAAAATAATTTTTCAAGGTATGATTATACTTGTAATTCAATAGTTATGTCAACAGAAATTTTTGAAACAGCTTTTTTGTGCTTTAGCCTTCTGCAAGATACAGAAATCCTGAAGAAAGTTATCATACTAATAAACCATTATTAATTCAACTTTTGCTTTCAGAAATCTTCTTGCTTGTGTTAGCAGTTTTCCAAGCATGTTGTCAAAAGATCTGACTCACAAGTCAAAGATTACAACCTGTACGAGACCTGTGGATATGTTTGTCCTTGATTTGCATATCTAATGGTCCATAAACTGCAAACCAAGACTGAGAAAGAGAGCAAGTGTACTGGGGATTAATTAGAATGTGAGGGAATGAGAAGTAGATAATTGCTTTCCTTCAATCAATAGAAAATGTGATACATGGGAATTTCGAACTCTTGGTTTTATACTCCTTGCCCTCACTTTGGATAAACAAACCTTAAAGCAAAAATAGTTTTGTGAAGTGATTTTAAAGTAAATGTTAAATGAAATCTCTGAGTTAGAGTATTTATTTGCCTTCTCTTTCAATGCAGATGGATGGTGTTCAATGCACAGCTTAGGGCAGGGGATCTGCAGTGAGCCTTGTTGCCTTCAGGAAAGGAACAGAGCTGTGTTAAGTTCAGTTCTGTCAGACACAGGCTGCCTACAGTGTCTGCCTGCATAAAAGATAGTAAAACAGACACTTCTTCAGGATCAACTAAATGATACCTCCTAAGAGACTTCGCTGTGGTTTGTTAAAAAATAGAGGAAAAAAAATTAGGTTGGAGGAAAGTACTCGTCAAAACAAAAGCCTACCATGTCTCTGACCAGCAAAGGGCTTTTATGGTCACCGTTAGCATTTTCACCTCTAGGCGTAGTTCTTAGACTTCTGGCATAAAAATTCAGAAAAAAAGTCCATAAACAAATGTTATGAGACCTCAGTGATGAACAGTCTCTCTCTGGAAAGAATTCTAAGGGAATTTAAAACTACAAAACAGAAATTATAGTAAATAAAGACGTGGTTTCTGCACAAAGAAAGTAAGTCTTTAATGCTATGCTTTGTGACAATTAAGTCTGAAGTTATTTCTCTAAAGGTTTAGCCATACTGACATTCTTTCCTTGGGATTTTGGTTTGTTATAGTTAACTGTACCTTTGATCACTAGTTTTGTTACCTCCTACTACTAATCCTTAACAAAAATAGCAGCAGAAACTTGTCCACAGAAGAGCGGCCACAAGCTGATTTCCTCTTTTTCAGATTTCAGGAAGAAAAATAAACAAACTAAAAATCTCCTCATAAATGTCTATGTGTAATATTCTTTATAGGAGATAGATCTTTTCCTATAAAGCCAAACCAGGAGGTTCTTCAAAGTTTAATTCTTAACCCTTGTGCAACTTCTTGGACGAAACCTCACACAAACATGGCTTTCACGTTTATTTATAGCATCTGTATGGTTCTGTTCAGGAAACAGGATTTTCATAGAATCATGGAACCACAGAAACTTCAGACTGGAAGGGAGTTTGTGAGCTCCTGCTCACAGCAGGGCCAGCTCTGAGTTCAGACCTGGTTGTTCAGGGCTTTGTCCCAGTAGGTGTTGAAAACATCCAAAACTGCAGCCTCTTTTGGCAGCCTGACCCTCTGCTGAGCTGTCCTTAAGGTGAAGAACTTTCTCCTTGTAGCCAACGTGAATGTCTCTTTGCCCAGTTTGTGGTTGTTGTCCCTCTTCCTCCCACCCCACAGCTGAGAAAGATCAGGCTCCATCTCCTTGATAACATCCCTGAAGAGCCTGCTCTTAAAGCCATCCTTGCTCCAGGTCTTGTCTCTCAGCATGATCACACAGGGCAAGTTCTCCCACTGTCTCCAACCTGAGGATCTCCTGAAACACTCTAATTTGTTGATGGCTTTCTTCTTAACAGGAGATAAAAACTGAACAAAGTATTGTGGATTTGGTCTAATGAGTAGAGGATAAATTGCTGCCTGTATCTCCTGGCCATGGTCCTGGTCATATAGCTGTTGGCCCCCTTTGCTGGCTCAGGCTCATCTTGCTGCTCACCATAGTTTTCCCAGAGATGCTCCCAGCCTGCCTCTTTGAAACCTGTTGCCAATATAGGGGCTCTTCTGCTCTAGCATTAACACTTCATGCTTGTCCTTGCTCAAATTCACAAGATTCCTATACATCCATTCCTCTAGCTTGTCTGGGCCTCTTTGGGTGTGTCCCTACCCCCAAACACATCAAATCGTGTCCCCTGAGTTTGGTTTTATCTACACACTTGATAAGTGTGTGCTCCACTGCCTCCTCCAACTCTCCGATAATATCAGGCACAGCATCACCAGCCATACAAGGGAGGGTATTGTCCCAGTCTGCTCTGCACTGGGGTGGCCTCACCTCTAGTGCTGGGGGAAGTTTTGGTTGCCACAATATAAAAAACATATAAAGCTATTGGACAGCATCTAAGGTAGGGCTATGAACACAGTGAAAGGTCTGGAGGAGAAGCTGTATAAGGGGGGGCTGAGGTCACTTGGTCTGCTCAGCCTGGAGAAGAGGACCCTGAGGGGAGAGCTCATTGCAGCTACAACATCCTTGTGAGGGGAAGAGGAGGGGCAGGCACTGCTCTCTTCTCTGTGGTGACCAGTGGCAGGACCCGAGAAAACATCACGAAGTTGTGTCAGAGGAGGTTTAGGTTGGATATTAGGACAAGTTTCTTCACCCAGAGGGTGGTTGGACACTGGAACAGGGTCCCCAGGGAAGTGGTCACAGCACCAAGCCTGACAGAGCTTAAGAAGTGTTTGGAAAAGACTCTTGGGCACAGGATGTGACCCTTGGGGCCATCCTGTGCAGGAGTTGGGCTTTGATGATCCTTGAGGGTCCCTTCCAGCTCAGGCTATTCTATGATTCTATGAGTGATTTCATTACTTCTGTCACAAAGGGAGAGACTCTTGTTGTTACAATTACATGCAGATTCAAATTAAGCTGCTAGAGTCCACATAACCTTCATGTTACAGTTGTGGGTTTTCAAATTAAAAGCACAGAATTTCTTGTCTCATTTTGATGTGAATTTTATGTTTTCATATTATTCTTGCTTGACATAAGTAGTTAAAAGACTGCAGCTCCATTTTTTTTTTTCAGCAGCCTCTGTTTATGTAGAGTGGGTTGTAAATATATTAAGCAGCTGTTCATTTATATATTCATTGATTAATAGGAATAATTTTAATAAGATTTTTTTCTCAAACTTTCCACTGAGGCTAAATGTTTAGTGCATACTATATCAATGAAAATAAAATTCTTGTGATAGAGTGTTGCGGCGGTTGCTCTTGTTATTTGTAACTTGGCTTGTTCCATGTACCCCTCTGTTTCACTGTTGGTTTACTCCCCTTGTCAGTCATTTGTACCCTACCCCCGGTTAAGCAAGAAACTCTCTCTCCTGCCAGTTCTCCTTGCCCTGCCTCTGTCTCTAGAAGGCTCCTTGTTACTTAGCTACTCATTGGCTCACTCCAACGCATCCCCTCCTCCTCGTTCCCTTATTTGTCACTATGTATGTCAATCCTACTCACACTCCACCCCAGAAATGTTTTGATTGGTTCTGTATCAAATCCCACCCTGAGACTTTATGGTATAAAACCCCATGTCACCAGTGTTCCTGAGGCCACTTTGGGCTGATCTGTCGGGTAGCTCTCTCTGTGGCTAGACCCCTCAGGTGTAGCCCTCCAATAAATTCTTTGTTGGATTAACTACATCTGTTGGGTCCCTCTCGTGCTCTTTTGCCCTCACCCACGCACTCCATCCGCTTGCATTAGTGCCACTGGCTGGTAGCTGTGGCCATTCAGGGAAGTCCCAACAAGGAGACTTCCCGGAGAGATGCTCCTTTTGGCTCAGCCTTAACCTTGCCGGGTAGACAACAGGCAGCGTCAATAGAGATCCTTTCTTTCCAGGGATGCGACAGAGCCAAGGAATTCTAAACTTTAGTGCAGAATACAACTGTCAATGATAATTTCGCACACCTGCTGCAACAATAGCTTCTTTCCTTAATGAAATTTCTTGTTTGGTGTCTTGTTTTTCTACCCATGGAGTACTTAGCACAGGTCCAGATAAAACACATGGATGCACTTCTTTTGTTTATATTTCTTTTTTCCCCCTAGTCTGCATTCCACGCATACACATGTGTATATCTAAACAGTAATAAACACCTAATTAGAGATTAATCTTGCATCTCAACTCTCTGAATAACTCCAGTTCATCAATGAGCTGGAAATAGTTTTTATTAATTCATTCATTAGTGAAAACCGAATGCTTGGAGAGAAAACAGTTCCTACAGACACAGGTTGTTGACCCCAGAAGGAAAAATTATATTTAAAACTGGGAAGACATGGATTGTTGGTTTCTGTTGAAGGTACTGGTTTTGTTACATTCTTGATGCCTGTACTTAATGAAAAATATATCAAACTTAATCTGGAGTTCAAAAAGAAAATCCATGCACACTCACACACAAACATGGAAAGAAAAATAAAAACCTTAGAGTAAGTTAAAAATTATAAGGTTTCCCAGTAGTAATGAGATGCTTCTGGAAACAGCTCTGCAGATTTCTCTAGGGTCTTCTAGCTGCCAAAGACACACACAATATTTTCTCATTATTAGCTCTTCAGTACAGAGGCAAGTAAGTACCATGTTCTTTGCAGTCACATAAAATAGTGGTATTTTGAGCAAGTAATTTAGACCAGTAAAATGAAGGAAACAAGGATGCAGACCTTACAGTGATGCACAATTATCAGAGTGAAACGGCTATAAACCCTTCTGTCAGGTTTCGTTAAAAAACATGTCTGTGAAAACTGATTTAAGGAGCAAAGGAGGAATGAAGAATAAGAAACAGAATGCTTGAGCATATGTATTCCTGCATTACACCTGGTCATGCTTAATCTGCATTGTTTCACATTCATTAAAACGAGACAAGCAGGTGCAAACTGAGGAGTATTATTTGGGCATCTTGTTGATTCAGTCAAATCATCAGTTTTCCAAACAGTAAACAAAACATTTTCTATAAAACTCTACCACGGGCAAAGCAGTATATTTTTCATTTGAATTCCCAAATGTGGACAAGAGATGTCATCCCAGCTGTTCTTTCCCTAATTTAGGTTTCAAAAATACAGACTTTTAGTGCCATAAATGGAGAAGTACATTTTCCAAGACATTTTCTTAAAACACATTGCTGCCTTCTTCAATTATTATTATTAAGTGGGACTTTCAAAAGCCTCCAGAGAAGTTAGAATAACAGCTCCACAGAGGTTTAAAGGAAGCAATACTTTCAGTTTGTATCTTTGTATCTTTTAACTCTTTCTATATTTAAGGGATTTTATGATTAAATATATGGTTATGACAAGTCACTTAAATCACATTGTTAAGAGTGACTCACTCTTACTCGTAGAAAAAAGCAATTTGACTGAATTCTGAGTTCTGGAAAATCATGGTTTGCTGTCTTGCAGGCATTTAGTGTCTTCCATCCTTTACTTTGATTTCTCCATCTGTAAAACGAAGATAATGATAGGTAGCTGTTGTTTGTCTTGCTGGCATGCAGAGGAGACTTTTAATTTCATTTAGATTACTTAGACATTGAAACTGGGGATGAAACTACCATTGGCATTAGTGACTGGACTATGCATAGAAACTGTGTTTCATGGGGTTTGAGAAGCCATTATGAAGCATTCCAACAAGTCCTCTTTTAGCTTGTAGAAAATAGCTCTATCTCATCTACTTTTTGAAATCTCTCAAAGTAGTCTATACTTCATCTCTCCTTACAAACAGGTATTTTCCACCAATTTCTGAAATTAATAATTTCTTCAACAAGTGAAGTTAATGGTATCTTGATGATAAGAAAAATGCTTTGTATTTACAAATACTTCGTAAACATGGTAGCAATTTACTGTGTGAAGATTATTATTGTGTTTCCTCTAACATTCCCTATTTCTATCTCTCCTGTTCTGTCATCCTAGGAAGAGTTCCTTGTAAACATCTCTATTAAAAATGTTGGCATGGTAATTCTAAGGCAGACATCTAATAAAAAAAAATTATTATTTCTCTTTTCTTAAATATGGCCTTGATGATATTTGTCATATCTGCAACTAAGTCATTTTGGCTCAAATACCATATTTGAATAGATAAAACACCAAGATCAGTTCTTTCCCATCTCCTAGCAGGATTTTCCTTCCTGTTTTAAATTTGGTATTTGCTGAGGACAGGAGATCAGGTTGACTTAAAAGATATAATACTTACCCTTATTGAATTTCATCATGTTACTTTGAGGCAATATCCTCACTTAAAATCCCCTTTTAATTCAAAACTTATCCTTCTCAAGCACTTGGATCTTCCCTACTATATAAGTAATTCTTTATTTGATTACCATAGCCTTTAACACAAATTCTGTGTTGTTCCATGTCCAAAACATATCTCCGAGGTTTCACACAGTAAATCCTCTCAAATTTAGAGGACATTTTCACTGAATTAGAGGGAAGTTTTGTTGGAAAGTGGAGACTTGTTAAAGCCAAGAAAACACTGGATGGATACCCTTAACAGGCTCTGTAGATGCAATATCCATGTAACTGCAGAAGATTTCTGAGAGAAGATTACTGTGATTTCAGATAAAAATAAAACTGGAAAACAACCAAAGGTAAGGCTTTTGGGCTACATCAGCACCACTGTGCTGGTTTTGGCTTGGGTAATTTTCTTCACAGTAGATGGTATGGGGCTGTGTTTTAATTTTGTGCTGAGAACAGGGTCAACAGCACAGTGGTGGTTTTAGTTACGTACTGCTGAGTAGCACTTACACTGAGTTAAGGCCTTTTCTACCTCTTGTACTGCCCCACTAGTGAGTGGGCTGGGGGTGGACAAGTGATGCAGCGGTTTTTATTGATTAATTGTATTTTGGTTTGTTCTATGTACCCCTGTTCGGACCCTGTATACTCTCCCTGTCAATTATCTGTCCCCTCCCCTGGTCGAGCAAGAGGATCTCTCTCTCCCCTGTCATTCTCCTTTCACCCCTGCCCCAAGTTCTGGAAAGGTCTCTGTCATTTCGCTATGCATTGGCCTTCCCTGTTCTCCCGTTTGCTGTGTAACCTGTCCCTCACCCCTGGACCACACCCTTGGGCTTTCCCAATTGTTCATGTTTGTGCCTCCACCCCTGGGGTCTGAGGGTATGAAACCCCCTGTTACCTTTGTTCTGGGGGTCACTCGGAGCAGAGCATAGGAGGTTCGATCCTCCTCTGTGAAACTCCTGGTGGCCTGACTCAGTTAGTCTCTCCCCATCAGCTAAATAAATCTTAGTTGGTATGCAGAGCTGCTGAGTCCTCCCCGCTTGACTTCTCCTCGCGGTGGTCACCTGCTCTTCACGCTGCTATCGGCTCTGGACTCTGTGGCTGCGATAGGGTTCTGGGGATCAGAGAAGGTCCCCCGAGAGATTGCCTTCGACCGGCGCAGCCTTGGCACACCGGGCAGACGAGCGTAGCGAAAGACAAGGAGCTGGGAGGGAGGGGACACAGCTGGGACAGCTGACCCCAACTGACCAAAGGGACATTCCATAATATATGGAATCATGTTCAGCATATAGATCTGGAAGGAGCAAATGAAGAAAAAGAAAGGGGATGACATTCAGGATGCTGTTTTTCTTCCCAAGTCACCATTACAGGTTCAGGGAATGGCTGAACACCTGCCCGCACATGGGAAGTGATGAATGAATTCCTTGTTTTGCCTTGCTTGTATACACAGCTTTTGCTTTACCTGTTAAATGGTCTTTATTAGTGAAGATTAATTTTCTCACTTTTTCTCTTCTGGGTCTCTCCCCCATCTCACCAGGGGGTAGTGAGCAAGTGGTTATGTGAGGCTTAGATCCTGGCTAGGGTTAAAACACACTTATCACACCAGCACCATGCAATCCACTGATAAGACAATCAAATACAACAAGCATCCAAAGAGACCTAGTAAGGATAAGGAAAGGAAAGAAACCTCAGTCTCTGACTGATGTGAGATAGAAGAGAGGACTCCTACAGTTTCGAAGCGTGTGCCAGATGAAGTACATTCCTTTGATAGAAACTCTGCTCTCAGGCCTGATGACAACAACAGAATAAAAACCAGACTGGGCAGATCAGGGAAAGGCAATATAACAAGTGGTGGTGGTAGTCATCTAGCAATGTTCTATCAGACAACACAAACAAAACATAATACAGAATGCAGCATATGAGAGCCACTCCATGGTCTACTCCAATAAAATGAAAAATACTTATAGATATCTTGAGCTGTACTTCTAATGTGTAAGGGTAACATAAAAGTTGTGATTGGGAACAAAAAGAGCATGTTGTAGACCAATTTGAAAAGGCAATAATATCAACTTTAAGTTGGGAAAAAAAGAAAAAGAAAAGAAATTTATACAATTTAATATATATTTTTTTTTACTTCTACATTCTATTACATGAGTAATTTTACTCAATTTTATTTGTCATTGAAAATAATGAAATCATACATGATAAGTAGTAAATATTTGCCGGTTTGAGCTTTTTGTGACATAAAACACAGGAAAACTCTTCTCTGTTTTGAAACAATAAAGCTAATTAATCATAAGAATTTTTTTTACAATAAACTGCATCTTATAGGAAAAAAAACAACGCAAGGTGAAGATGAAAGGAAAACTTGCTTGAAGGCTACCCAGACAGATGACTTTTAATAATGTATTTTGGGGAACCACATGTATTTTAGTATTAAGCATTGTTCCATTTTCTTACAACTCTGTTAGTTTCTTACCTGATCAATCAGAGATATGTTTGGCAGGTCACTGACAAGTTTAGTACTTCATGTGTTTACTTCATGCCAAGTATCCTCAGTGAAACTGTAATTAGAAAACAAATTAAGGAGGCCAAGATCCAAGTCCAAAAAGATGGCATGTAAGATCTTATTTAAATGTCTAATTCCTCTTGAGAAACACTCAGATGTGATTGACATCACAATGAAAACTGTCTCTTTTATTCTCAGTTGATATATGATACGGTCTCTGTAGTGCAATGACATTTGATATAAATATTTCTAGGAGAAGTCTAGCCATTTCAGCACAGCATAGCTAAAGCAAATTAGTTCACGAAAAACCTTTTCTTCAATATGGCATTGCATTTCCCAAGACAGCTCGGTGTCTTCTAGGTAAGATATTTCTGTGCCACACACCATTTATTAGAGAACCGTAATAGCACAAGCTAAGAAAATAAAGACAAACCAGAAAAATTATAAATTGCATATTTCAAGTATCCTGAATGGCTCAATGAAAGCTATTATGTGTTGTTTAATACAATAAAATACCTCTGCATTTTGAATGACCACAGTTTTTTTTTTTCTTTTTAATTAATTCCAAACCAGAAATATTTATTTCAGAAACACAGCTGTGTGAAAGTTGTGATTTGGAGGAAAAGTGTAAGATTAGACGTTGGATGAACGAAGGAACTGGTTCCTTTTCCAAAAAGAGTAATACCACCCAGTTTTTTTCTCTCTTGCTAATGTTTCACATCCTTATTTGTTGCACAAAGTATCCACATACATGCATATTTTCACAAGTAGAGACTGTATTTTACCCATGTTCTTAATTTTTTAAGCATTAAAAAGAGAATTTACTATGTTTCTCAGGCTTCTTTTTTCCTGAAAATTAAGAGCAATATCTATAATGCTTCTGAAATACAATTCTGCCAAACATCAAAATTTCACTCTTGTTTGGAAACTTGAAGTTGGAGGCTAGTTTTCTGCCCAGTCTTTTAGAACTTTTATGACTTTCCGGTCCTTTGAACCATCCATTGCACATATCTGTCTACATTACTTTCCTATTCAAATTACTTTGTAGAGCTGTTTATAAAAATGGATTTTTGGAAAGTCCCTATGTCCAGCTGGACGTATTCTGATTTTCTTCTCTGCTTGCCCTATACACAAAGATACTGAGAAAATGGTACTTAGAACTTGATTAAGTTGACACAAACTAGTCATACTAGTCTCCTATTATTTTAGGGGATGTTATGGATCCTAGTAGGAACATTTAAATGCAGAACAACGCAGAAAAGAAATAAAAGTAGAAATAAAAGAAATAAAGAAGAGAGCACAACTCTTTAAAAGTCTTCCATAAAACATCCATTCAGCAGAAAGGAGATATCCATAATACAGCCTTGGGTTTCAGCCCCTAATTTAAGTGACACTGATCTGGAAAGAGGTAAAGAGTCTCCAACATGGAGTTTCTAGCCAGTTTCAGAAGAATTATCTCACTGTCTCTCACAATGGTATACCTTTCTCTCTCTCGTGAATTTACTTCATTGCAAGTGGTGAAGGATGATAAACTGAGCTAGCATGCACCACTTCTAGCTTTGTTGGTTCCTTGATTGTATGTTTTTTTCTCCTGTGGAACATCAGTTCCTCACCATTGATCAGGCAACGTATGCAGGGTGCTGAAAAAGAATGTGGATATGTGATGTCTTTTAATTAATGGGAAAAAAATCCAATGGAATCTTGAAGGTATGCTTACATGGATCATGTGATGAAGAAACTGACTATTGCCCTCTAAAGTCATAGTTAAATAGTTAAACTAGATGTGTAGGGAGACATGACATTAGAAATATCTGAGCAATTGGTTATTAGCATACACCGAAAAGAAAGAGGAGGAGGAGAAAAACTTGATTTGAAATACTTTTCTAACATTCTTAGCTCATAATATGAAATCCTAACACACCATGTGTCTAGTTGACGAGGTGGTGTTAGGTCAGAAGTTGGAGTCAATGTCCTCAAAGGTCTTTTCCAGCCTAGTTAATTCTGTGATTCTGGGATCATGCACTCAAACATTTAATCCCAGTTATTAACAATGCTAGTAATATCCTGTAAAATGGCAAGTTGTCAACCTCTTACAAGTTTGGAAGAGAGAGTTATCCGGTTGATCCAGAATAACCAAATACAACAGAAACAGTAACATTTCCCATAGGAAAGAGAGTTTAGCTTAAATATTCTTTCATTGCTGTCTTTCAGTCAATGTTTGTTTGCAAATATTTTAATCACCCTTCTAATGTGCAACAATATATTCAAAATGCAAGTATAAAATTATATTACCCGTGTAAATTGTCTAGCTACAACAAGATGCGACCATGTGTCATTATGCATAAAGCAGTAGGTAGTTTAAGCAGTAGGCATTTTTTCACTTGGGGAGACATTAGTTTTCAAAAACATAGATTAAAGAATAATCATTAAAAAGCTTATCTGTTCTTTGATAAGAAGAATAGTGTATTTCTTTGAAAAAAAAAATAATCCCTAAAAGAGGAAGGGATTGTAGGCTCAATATATACATTAGGACATTATGAAAGGGTTTGTAAGAGAAAATTAAATAGAAAGATAAACAAAAGTAAAAATCTAGCATGTGAACACATCTGGACTGAATATATCATGAAATCTTATTACAGAGGGATCTGAGGACTTTGAAGAACTATGATGGGATGATCAGGAAGGCAGTAGAAAAGAAGAGCATAAAGGACAAACACAGGGTTAAACTGGTACCAGAATATATAGTGCAAATTAGAAATTCAAAAACTTAGAAAAATACAAGTAGTTGATTGTAAAATAATTATAAATATTTAATTATATTACGTGCTCCCTGAAATATGTTTCTGTTGTAGTATATGCAGTAAAAGGCCAGGATGAAATCTCTTCCAGAATTTCTAGACCTGTTTAGTCATGTCCAGGAAAGATGAATTCAGAATGGAAGAAGTTCTGATAAGAACACGCAAGCCCAACTATTGAGTAGAGCATATCTCTTTCAAGAAAAACTTGTAAAATAAATATGGATGAAAGATACAATTATTTCCTATTATTACATCACATTCAGTAACACCTGTCAATGATAATAATTTATTCAAGCCACAGTAATAGTGAGATAAACTAAATAGCTGTATAATAGCCTTTTAAAAAATAAACTAATTTGGACAAGTTTTGGCCAGAAGACTAAGGGAAGGTAAGGGGAGATACAGCACTGGCTTTCAAATGCATGGAAATCTGTTGCCTTTTTCCTCATAACCAGAAGTTATAAAAGCAGAGCCATTTTCCATGTCATGTTTTCTTCATCTTCCTTACTGTCCAAATAATATGATGGTCAAAGTGCATCTTACTCCCATTGAAGACTACCTATTCCTGGGCATGTCTTACTATTCCTCCACAGAATAAGAGAATGAAGACCAGGGATTTTAGGGACACTGGGAAAAAGGGAAGCAGAAAAGAACATCTCTTTAAATTTTTAACAATTAAGTAAGTAAAAGCTATCATTTTTCTGTAAAGAAATAAACACATTTTGAAATTATCTAACATGTCTTACTGAAAGACAGGGCTCTACTTTCTGAAAAAAAGATTTTTGATTAAGGTAAATGTGTAAGGTCCATCAAATTCAGTACAGTATGTCTTATTAAGGGCCTCTAAGGCAACCCTCAGATAGCCATAAGTCTACAGCATTATCCAAGATGTATTTTAGGAAAAAAAAAAAGGCTTGACACGAGAGAAAAGGTTAGCACTACACTGCAGGGATTCTAATTCTTAGTTTCATTAAGGAATTAAATTAGAGCAGAACTTTTATACTTTCCTTCTCTCCCCATCACAAAAAGGAATGTTAACCTCTAACAGACCTGCTGCTCATCTTTAGTATTTTGCTACCTTTTCTTCACAGCAAGGGCAAAGGCCTCTGCATTGATATTCTGAAGGGAATCTGCATGACATTGTTAGGAATGGGCAAATGATCTGAAAGTCCCTACACAGCCAATATAATTCTGATTAAATCTTGGCATTTGTTTTCTTGCTCCTTGGAGCAGATAGCATGCTGCCTGGAATTAGAAATATGAAAGGCAGAGGAACTTCCTACTGTGCACAGAGAGTATTTTTCCCTCCTCGCTTTCAAAATGTAGCTAAGTTTGAATACTTTTTTTTGTTGTTGTTTTTCGAGCAAATCATTAAAATAAGGTCATACTTGTTTTCCATTTCAGAATGGGATTTGCTGTGTCTCGCACATTTTTCTCTAGAATTACAGAGAAAGATCTTGCTCTACTAGCTTCCTCACTGATATTTCACCTCTGGTATTTTAAAATGGAAAAACCATGATTTAGTTCTTCAAACAAAGAAATGTATGTAACTTTCAAGAGAACCTTATATGTAAGATAAGTTTATTTTAAATATCTATGGTAAAATCCTAAAATTTTGAAGGAAAGCTCTTATTTGAGTGTGTGCATATTCACTTATTAGGATCAAGTACATTTGTAGCCATATTTTAATATCTGACTTAATGAATTGATTAATTTTTACTTAAATGTACCTGTCAAGAACTGTGGGTGCAGATTAGTTTTGTCCAAAATGGTCCCTAAATGGTGCAGAAAATGTTCAAGTCAATACTAATTCACTTGAAGTCAGTGGCAGAACCACTGATTTCAGTTTTTCTTTCCATTATATGTGTATATTATTCAAAATCAATTACAGTTGACTTTTAACTTGTACCATTCTTCAATGAAAACACTTACAGTACAGTCTCATAGTAAGCCATTGACAAAAACCACACTGTAAAACTTACAGAACTGCCACAAATATTTTTGTTGTTGTTTATGGAATTTCAAGACAGTTTTTCAGATAAGAAATACTTGGTAACTACAATTTTTTTAAATTTATTTATTTATTCAAAAATTATAGATTTTCGCTGTATCAGTTCCTTTTCAACAAGGAGGCAGAATATCAGTGGATAAAACGGCAATGCTTTCTTGGTAACAATGAAGCTGCACTGCTGCAGGAATATGAGCACAGTAGTAGCCAATCTCCAGAAAACTCATTAAATGAGATTGAGATATTCCCAAATGATCTAACTTTTTCTTGAACTGTCCAGTCAAATGTTCAGGACATGGACCTATAGGTTCTCCTGTTTCTCCTCCATAAAGGGGCCAGATGTTCCTCTTATTTTCCCTCAAGGATCCAAGGGACAAAAATTTAATGCACGAAAAAAATGCACAAAGTTTAAAAAAAGACTTATACTGTCCAGAGATACAAGAAATTATTGAGGGGGATTTTTGAGACTTCCAACAAAACAGTGCGAAAAATCTAGTTTACATTAGAGGTGTGTACCAGGTTAACTCTAAAAGAGAGGGACCACATCCCATCCCTCTCTTTTCCTCTGGCTCTCTTTCTTCTCTCTCTTTCTCCTGTCTTTCTCTTTTTTTTTTTCTTTGTTTGCCCCAGCTCTGGACCATGTGGCAGGACCAATGCAGGACCTAAGGACTGGTGATACTCTGCGTTTTCCTCCCTTGCTTTGTCTGGGCTAAGCACAATGATCATAATCTACTCCATACTCCCTACTGGACTTGGCTGTGGGACTGGGGACCCTCTGTAACGGTGTGTTGTGTGCCAGCACTCTTGGTTGTGTGTGGTGGTTCGTGAGCCAGCACCATTGAGGACTTTGCTGTGGGAGTTGAGAAGTGTACTGTACAAAATTAAGAGCTTATAGCCAACAATTTTTGTGGAAATATATTGTGAGAAGGGTGTGTTACCCTATAACTTTTGAGTCAAAATGGTGGGCTAGTTGCCAAAATTACAGCAACTGTACAATAAAAACATGTCCTTGCTTTGCATGACGAGAAAATGAACACCACACCCCCTCCCAGTGGGTCAAGATATTCAGTCTCTCTTTTGTTTGTAAACCAGCTTTATTATGTAGGAATTTTATGTCTTAGGAAACTTGCTTGACTATTTCCCACCAAAGTTTAGATTTTAAGTTTTGGTATTATTATTACTGTCGCAATTATGTCTTTATCATAGATAAAAATACCTTGAGTTAGAATGTTAAGTACAGTATTTTTCTGTTCAGGTAAGATTCCACATAAAGAAGCCTGGTTTATCTTACCTGTCTATACTTAGGGGCAACAATACCAAACTCTGCAAAACAGCTAAGAGTTCAGAAATAAGTGACATACTTCATTCTGAGGTTTGTGCAATGCACAAATTATTTCAGAGACTACTGTAATAATAGTTTTGATCAAGGTAAAATGAGCTCAGAACATCTCATCTAAGTGAGCATGCTTATCAGACATCTCCGTTATTTCCAGTTTTTATGAGGCAGTGCATTATGGTGATCTAGTCCAACCTTTATTTCCAGTTTTTATGAGGCAGTGCATTATGGTGATCTAGTCCAAAAATCTCACCTAATAGAAACCTTTTTATGCTAAGAAAAGTTCCATCCCTCGGATCTAAATGGTCTTGTGCTTGTCCACATATTCATCCTTCTTGACAATTTTATATTTTTCAACAAAGTTAATCCTAGTTTGTTGAATTATCTCAGACACCCATTAAAATCATCTTTAGGCCATCTAAACTGGAGTGGTGGGGTTTTTACACTATCTGCTTAATGTTCCATTTTTCTTGATAAGACAGCTAATAGGCAAAGAGGCTGATTGAAATAGACATTGAAGCTAAGAAGGAGACGGCTCTGCTTGTGTGACTGTTAATAGCCTTTGGCATGACAGCTGCAAAGTTAATTCACTCACCAACCTATGCCTTGGTTTCCTTATATAGGGTATTTAAGCCCTGTGTAAAATGGTCTTAACCATTATGAAGGAAGAAAGGATGGTGAAGAAATCTGCAGTTAAGCATTTGCTGTATTTTCCTGTTCTATCTTCTTCTAAAAAGCTTATTTTCTTTAAAATTTCTTTAAATTTCACAAAATAACCTAATTATTATCATTCAGCCGTTATTTTTTACTAAGTGCTGAGAAAGCTGATTTGCTATAATAATATAAACACTATTTTCAAATCTTTTTTCTTTACAGGCAGAAATAAATTTTCTTTCCTGTCATTTAAAACAGAATTTAAAAAATCACTTGAGTTTATTTTACACCACTAAAGTTTAAGAAAAACTTCCCATTAATTTTGTTGAGATTTCCTTAATAAATCAATGACACTTTTTCCTGGCAACATTAGCAAGCATGTAGTAATGATGACATCGTGTTTGCCAACTGAAGACTCCAGAATCCTTTGTTGTCACCACGAACACAAGTGATTTATAATATATTCTTGTGCTATAAACCAAACCATTACCATCTGCTTGGGAGACTGACATGCTGGAAGATATTTTCTGTAGCAATTGTGCTTAATAGAGACTGTCTCCTGAAGAAGCATGATTTAGGGGAGGGCGAGTAAATGAAGAAAGCAATAGTCTTTTTGCCCTGAGTATCTTGATTTATATAAATCTGCTCATTTAACCTGTAATAAATTGCAAATTATCTTTGGAATAAACTAGGGGGAACTTTTCTACAAAGAGGAAGAATTCTAATATATATTTTAATAAGAAATTTGACCCTAAAAAGAGCTACTGGTAAAAACTCTACCCCTGATTATCAAGAGTAAACTTGTATTGTCTCTTTTCTCCTTGGAAGAAAATTTCAGAAAACATGATAGTAAGGGATTAGTATAATTAGTATCCACATACTGAAATATGTTGGCAGGACCCATGCATTGTATTCTTTCACTGTTACTGAGTTGATCTAAAATACACACAGCTTTCTCCTAAATACTCTTGTCTGATTTCTCATTTTTGCTCTATGTGTCATGGGTCCTCTACTGTAGTGTCACTAGTTACATGGTCATGACTTGTTAATATAATTTAAAACATGGAATTTTCAAGTCAACATAAAGAAGAGAAAATATTTTTTAAAATTCCCTTGAATTTTCTTGGCTTCAACAGTAACAAAATATTTCTCAAAATACATATATAAGCCAGAAAACTGAGATTAATCAAGCTCCAGTAAACTATAGACAACTTTTAATGCATAAAAGTAAAATGCCAGCTAATAACTGTTTTTTCCCACAGCATCCTTTGCAATGGTACATCTTATGCACTCACATGATGCCTTCATGAAAACACCATGAAAGAAACTTCAGATCACTCACAATAAAAAACAAAAGTAACAAACCTTTTTTTTCAATCATAGCTATCTGAACATTTTTTGACTTTAGTCACAAAGGAAAGGAAAAAAATAAAGAAAAAATGAAGAGAAAATCAAAAGTCATCTTAATTTTTATGAAATTACTTCCACAATGGTCGAAATGGTATTTCAGTTCTTCAACTAAACCAACAGAATGACTGTGGCTGACATAGCATTGTCTGGCTGTCTTTCTAGAAGATGCATAATCGGTCTTGATGTGATTTTACACAAGCATAGGTACACTGAGACACTGTTCATTCATATCATTTATGCAAAGAGAAAACAGCATCTAACAGGAAAAAAAAGTCCCACGTTACAGACATAAGGATATAATCAAGAACTGTGTAAATGCCATAGCAACAATAACCCATCACTTTGAATGCTTTGTTCAAAATACATTTCTCATAATAACTAAAATTTTGTTTTGTTTTTTAGCATACAAAATCATTCTGCCAAGACAACAGGATTTCAGTTGAAGATGGTTAGATGTAGCTAGAAAAATAAAAGTAGCGCCTCCAGGAAAGGGGACCAATATCTCCTCTAAAGTACAGCTGATAAAAAATAAAATTTGTCATGCAAGTCTAGGTTTTATGATTGATGTACATTCCCTTAATAGAGCTGAGAGTTGACCTTAAAAACTGGTATCTCTACACAAAACCAGTTCATCTCTTAGGGCAAATACTGCTCTGATGGTAAGGTAAGTGAAACTGGATTTCCACATCTGCAAAAGGTCAAATTATGCAACAAGATCAAATAGTAGTTTCATATCATTATTATCCTCGATCATTAGAGAAGGTGGTATTTGTTGCTTTTGCATAACACCCATAATTTTCTTCATGGTACTTGACATGAACCACATTAGTCTCACACTAATTCCATTATAGTTTACATTCTCTTCCTCTAACTCAATTTCTCAGGATTAACTCACCTCCAAAGAAAAGTCATTTTCCTATTTTCCTTCCTCTTATCTCACTGAAACCTTTATTAAATGAGCTTCCTGAAATATAAGAGACTGTTTTTGTAAGAGGTTTAATTCTTTTTCCCTGAAGAAAAACAAATTCAGGAGCAGTTTTTGACAAGGAAGAGCTTATATCCAAAAACTAAAACAAATTTAGCATTTTCTTCAAAAAAGTACAAATCTTCTAGTAATTTTTTCATGCAGTGAAAAAACTTAATATGTTTTGTCAAATAATATTTAACAGTTCAACTTCTACACACTGTATCACACTTTCTTTCACTTCTTTCAGGAAAATTTACATTCCTCTTGAATTAATTGAAGAGGTCACTTCTACACTGTTCAGGAAGTACACATACATATTCAAGAGGAGCAGAATGTATATGGAGCCACAATGCATGAGAAACTGAGATATGTGGAGTCTTTTCCTTATTTAACTGTGCATCATTCCTGACTGAATTAACTTTAATGTTGGAGCCTGAAGAACCAAATCTCTGGTTCTGAGCTCTATAAGTCTCGGTTAAACTTTCATTTTCCTTTGAGACACTGGCAAGGTGTTTGGAAGCTCAAAAACACTTTTTATAGCAAGTGGAACATAGGTGAACTTTATAAAAACTGCCAAAAGATTAAAGGAAAATAAGAGTATCAGGAATTAATCTCCTACCTGTTGCTCTCAGAGAAAAGAAAAAAAAAAAAAAGAAAGACAAAGTAACAAAGTAAATTTAGGCAAACCCAGTCAATTGGAAGGAGCATGTATTTTGATCCTTATGGCAGAACTCTTCTCCCTATTAGCACTGAAGTGTCCTGGCAAATGTCAAAGGAGAGATATGCCAGATTATATTTCAAATGACCCAGGTAATGTCTAACAACCTATAACACTATAGCATGACACAGGGAGTATATTATTAAAGATGCTCCGGTCATTGACAGCCTAAAAAAAAAAAATTACTGGGGTCTGTGATATCTTAATTTTATTTAAAAGAGCACTAGAATAAATAAGCACCTTGCCAGATGTTCATTGTCAAAGCAACTGAGCTCTGTTTTGGCTGAGCTTTGCAGTTCTTGCAAGACAACATAGAGGATGCCATCTCTTGCAGGGCAGCAGATGAAATCAGGTGTTGAGCACAGAGGGAGCACAATTTGCTCTAAATATTTTTATCAGCCTCAGCAAAAACTTTGTTTCATAAAGGATAAAAAAAAAAAGTCTTTCTTTGCAAACAAAGATGTTAATAACTTTACATGATAATTGCTTGCCTTCCTCTAGACATTAAGCCATTTTTTGTGCAGGCTTTGCAGAAACTGTAAACTGAGTTATAGTACAATTTTCCATGTCTTTGATTTAGCAACTATAAAGGAACCCTCAAAGAGTGCACAGAGCTGAAAGGGAGGAGCTAACATGGTCACTGTATAATTGGAAAACTGTATAGGTGATCTGGATGGAAAGGGGAAGGAGGATAAACCTTTATGTCTATTTATTCTCCCTTAGTAAAATGTGGTGTAGCAGGGTGGATGATTTGGGTTATTTTCTTCATTCTTTTCTCCTGAGATAAGGAGATGTGTGTGAAAGAAAATCATTGGAAAAGCAGTCAGAAATCTATTCTGAACTAGGTAGAAGGAGTCCAAAAATATTACTAAGAGTAGTAGAAAGTAAAAAATGTTTACACTCTAAGGTATTCTTCTGGGAACGCACTTCAACAGACTTAGAAAGCAAACTACCCACAAAGAAAAAAATAAGTAGTAGGACAGTACACATTTTGATTCTTTCTTTTTTTTTTTTATAATAAACAATAACTTTTGCTTCACTTTAAATTTATGGTATTCCCTGTTTAGATTCCAGAAGTTATTATTTTATAAAGATGTTTTTAATTTGTACTTTTTGCTATTTGTCATTTGTAAAATGTCGTGCTCAAGCCTGTGAGTGTGTATTTACGTATCAGAGTAGTTTTATCTGCATTAATAAACTTGTTGACTGAAAATAGTAAAGGGGAATACTGGTGAAACTCCTCACACTAGGAAAGCTATTCACTTGCCCAAATATTTAAGAATTCAGCTTTCCAGCTATCTGAAAAATACACTGAAACATTGAGATACATTGAAAGTAAATACCTACAGTGAGAAAACAAATACATTCCCTGAAAACAAACAAAAAAATAAACAAACAAACCCATAGTTTATGTGAGAGAGAAGATTATTGAAAAAATAAAAAATTCCAATGTTTTCCTTTATACTATTTTAACACAATGTGAGCATTTTATCTTTTCACATTTTACATATGTTATCTTTCTTCTTGTATAATTGGAAATACATACCAATATTTAATATTTCTTATATCAAGTGATCCTCAAACACAATCTGTATCCCACATGACCCTGAAGATTTTGTGTTTTGATGCATAAATAGTCCAAAATTAAAATCCATTTGAAGTAGCTGACATTATATACCATCCTATTCTAGATTTTTTCCCACATTCTCAGAATTTGGTAAATTTACAGCATATGCTGCAGCATTTCCTCTTAAACAGTGTTAAGAAGAACAAACTTCCACCCACAGAGAGATCAATGATAAAGTTCATGTGTATAGTATTTCTAAAGAAGATAGGATGAATTTAAATAAAAAAACATTCAGACATCAAATGCTGAAGGGAATATATTGTACAGGAATTGGGCAGAAAAGAGAGCACAGAGGCAGGTTTTTTCCCCTCCAGACTGGCTCTGTATGATGGTGGTGCTGCAATGACTTCAGAGCCCACTAAAACTGACTGAACGGCTGCCTCTGGAAGTCTCAGCCTTATGGTCACATGCAGCTTCCTGCTTCAAATTTCAGGTCAAATATTTATATGTATGGAAAAAGGTCTTTACTGTTAGGAAAATGCCTGACAGAAGTAGAAATTGCACTTACTTGAATTTGACCATCAGACATTGTATTTTTTCCTGTCTAGTGCAAGGTGGAATGCAGAGAGCAAACACCTTCCGGGTGTTCCTCTAAAAGAAGTAAAAAAAGCCCAATCACCAAGAAAATGTGAGTAAAGTATATAATGTAATGAACAAGAAAGAATGAAAGGACGAGACAAAGAGAAAAGGACTTTATCCTCTTCCTTGAGACGGACAGAGATGCTACAAAAAGCATTACAGAATGCTGCAGAGGTATTTGTTGTTCTGTCAGATTAGAAATAGAAATAACTCACTAGTCTGAGCCTAAGGGACACTAACATAAGACTTCAGTCTGAAAGTAGACTCCTGTAAGATTTAAGAGCAAAGGGAGAAAATGACTAATACAGAAATATGTTGGGCCTGTGTCAGTTTTTTCCCATCCAAATATTTTATAAATTTTGTTAACATCCCTTTTAAAAATCCACTTAAAAAAATACAGAACTTGAAATATGTTTTGTACTGCTAACTGTTCACTGCACTTGGGAGATGAGGAGGGGATTACAATGGGCTGTGACTGTGCCACAAAATGGGCTGTAGCTGCCTGCCCAAAAATATTCTGCATGTGGTGACAGTACGTTTAGCCAGCTGGCAGAGCTTAGATCGACTCCTGGCCCTCATTTCCCTGTCACAGAAACAGGGCAGAAATCCTTTCAGAAGACGGAGCTTCTGTTGTTAGGACTGTAATTACCAAGCTGAACTTCTGTGTCTAAACCCATCTACTGAAAAATTCCTCAAAACCTGGCCATTTGCTTAGAAAGAAAACAATGGGGTAAAATAAAATCATCATTAGCTTCTTCCTCCCTCTTCCCAGGTAATGTAAAAGCATTTCTGCCCACTAATTATGTCTTTTGAACAGTTTTGACAGAACGACTGGGGAATTAGGACTATTTTCATGTTTCATTTCAGCATGTTTAAGGCGTTTCTGTGTTCCTGATTGTGTTCACATGCACTGACAGGGAATCAGGTGGATCACATCAGTCCCTGACAGTTCAGTGGCTGTGAATATTCCACTCCTCGGATTTATGTCACTTATCCGATTCTGCATGCATGTTTCAGGTATGACATAGTGCTGTGTTTTTAAATCTTAAATTTTTTTTGTTTGCTTACAACTCTATCTTTTAGCCATTTTTCAGCTTTTACTGCCATTTAGAATACCCTTATTTTTCCCTTTATAAAAGTCCTTCATTCATTTCAGTCATCACTGTGGATATTTTATATAATCAAATGCCATAATTATACAATAATTTTCCAATAAATTGGAAGCAAGCAAGATTGTATTTTCGGGTGAAACCAAACTGCAGCTGTTTGGGGGAAGCAGTGTCAGTCTGTCTTCATATCAGAGCAGGATTCAACACTTCTCTTTGAGTACTGCTCTGGGACCTCAGAAGGAAATGCTGTTTTTCACAGCAGTGCTGGTGAAACTGGAAATTAACTTATAGCACCATTATTACAATCTTTTTCTACAAGATGCTAGACAATAAACCACCTTTCCCTTAGCTGTTTTGGGCACAAAATAAGGAAGAATTTTTAATTTATGTTGCAGCTAAGTGACCTGGCCTTTACCCCAGAAGCTCACTAAAGGCATTGCAAAGAAATGATGGTCAGATATTTTCACCTCTTATATCAGTACAACTTTTCTTTGTCCTTCAGGTAACTCTCTAACCTTGAAGCTGGAGCAGTTCTGAGATTTATTCAGAAGTTCTGAGCAGTCATGTAATCAAGGTGCCTTGTTACCACCTCTGAAATGGAGCACTTGAGAGCTGGGCTCCTGAGGGCAGCTACACAGATATTAGCTCATACTGCTCAGGGGGCTTCTATTTTTCCCTGCCTCAACTTGTACGCTGCAATTTTCTGCTCTTGGTTTCCAAGCTAATTCTTGCTGGTGTGCAATTCAACTGAAAAGACACATATTGTGCCTCAAACAGTTCTGCAACTGTTTAAATTGCAATTAAGACACGTTTCTCCTAATTAAAGGTTTTGACCACTTAAACCAAAGGGATTTTTATTTCAAGTTTGGAGATTATAATTTTCCATATTCCATTCATTCATCAAAATGCAGTTTATAAACATTCTTATAAACGTGCAAAAGGCTGTGCCTTTTCAGACTTTGGCACTGTGGCCCAATTTATTTATGAACTTTAAAACAGAGGACAGTCCATGTCTAAGACTTCATTAAAAAAAAAAAGTTCTGTAGAATTAAGCCTTTTAAAGTTTTATTGGTGTCTCTGTTTTATATTAACTGTGTTGCATGTCCCCAGGTAATTTCACAAAGGGCATTTTAGAAAGGCAAATTCAGCTGATGGATGAATTTCTCTGCAGAGGTTTATTAACATTTTTGTCAATTTATCCCATTAAATACAGCAACATCCCTAGGTAGTAATGAAGTGCAATAGCAGCAGAGGCTTCACACAATGATGACAAACAGATTCCAATAATTTTCTCAGTAGTATCCTCATAGCACAAGTGAAATGCTGATCTTTACAAGTATGGCTGGGTGAGTAAAAAACCCCACACAGATAAAACCCAAAATATATATTTATGAATGTTATTTTAAAGTGAACATACCTCATTATGTCCTCAAACTTCAGCAGCAGCCTAGGGCATGTAATTAAGAGGAATTAACAGTATTGACAGCAATATTTCCCCTGGTAAAGCAAACATGCCAGAATTTTGTATAAATATATGTAGAGGCTGACAAATGAGGCATATGTAGCAGAAACCTGACCCTGAAATCTCACTTTATCTTAAAGAAGGGGTAAAACACACGACCACCCCACACTCCAATACCCACGAATGCCAGTGAAATGGTTTCTCTTGAATTCAGCACTTAGTGCAATAGGATACCAAAAAAAGCTTGAAATTCAAATTTTGACTACTAAATATTTACAAAAATGAGATTATGAATAACTTACATTTCTTCATGTCGATTTTTCAGCAAACAGCTTGAAATAATTAATTTGAGAAACTGCAATTTATCCTTTTTCAGAAATTTCTCAAAAAAAAAAAATCACTGAATGAATTATTCAATGCAAACTACTCCCTCCTGTGACAGCAACTCCCCATTTCTCACATCACAATGTATTTACTTTTACTGCATTACCATGTTTTTATTCCTATAACAAAAACATAAGTGTTCACAGGATTCCAAGAAATATTATGAATGCTACATTAAAGAATACATATTAAACTTGCATAAAAACCTTTTGAAACTTAAGTAAAAGGAACTATAATAAAATAAGGATAATGGAAAGAAAGTAAGTACTAAAAGGGATTTGAAGAATTCTGCTAAAAAAGCTGATCATAATATTAGATATTACCATAAAATAAATTATAGTCATTATTGAAGTTTAAATTATTAGGTTGTTCATAATCAAAAAGTGCAAAATACATCTGCATGTAAAATTACATTGTAGGAGGTGAAGAAATTTCCTATGATATGGAACAGAGAAGTAAATTAAACATATTCTTTCCACATTATCACCTGTAATTTGTGAATTATTTCTACTTATCTACCCACATGCAGTAAAAATTGTGACTTTTGGTACTTAACATCCAACATACAAGGCCGTAACTGCTCTCCATCTCCGAACAGGTCTGTGTCTGCTTTGTGGATCATGATTTGCAACAAACTGGGCAAAGTGAGTCTTTCAGAAACTCTTCCATGTTTGCTTGTTTTACTTGCTTTAAACACTGACAGAAGAAACAGAAATGAGGTGGCTGGTGATGAATTACATAAAATTCAGAAATAAATATTCTGCCAAATACTGAAGCACCTTCAGTATTCAAATCTCCTTTTGAATACATATACCCACCCCTTCTCTGAAATATTATTGCATCAAAGAGTGTCATTTTTCCTTGCTTTGGTGTTTTTCTAAGGTTTCTATGGAGAAAAGGACAGTTTATATTTCTAATTGCAATTTGTCTTTACCAGCAATGGAGAAAATCCACTCCAGTTTCCAAACATTAATTTAAAAAATGGTCCTTCTTTAGTATTTTTCTTGAGGATGAGTGATCAATCCTATGATGAGTGATGACCCATTTTTTCTTTGTCAGAACAGAATAATTTCATCCCAGGCTGAATCATAGCCGTAGATTTCTCAAATAAACCAGTGCTCATTTGTATATATATTTGTTTTTCTTGGTTACAAAATAAATATTATTTACTGCAAAGTAATTGCTAGGGCTTTTCATCATCAGTTCAGAACTATCTCCAACAGAAAATAACCAAATCAATGTGGCTGTTATTTAAAAGAATATTTACCTTTTGATGACTTTTCAAAAATTAACAGTTTAAAGTTTCATTAACCTTTAACAAAATACCTTCTTATTTTGGGTCTTGACACTAATCCACCAATCACAGAATTCTCTCACATAAAATCTCACTAAACAAGCTATCAAGAGCCCCAAAAGTTGACAAATTCAGATAATTTTTAAATATTTGAAGTTAAAAAAATATTTACATTCTTGGGATTAGATAAAGTATTAGTTTTGTTCTCACCCATTTAGGAATCCTTTTTAGAGCTTAGACTTGCCAAGGAGTACTAATTCCCTTGGGTACAATTGAAATAATGATGCTGTGTAGCACCACATCAGTTTTTACTTTCTATTTCCCTATAAGGCCCTAAATTTCCAACTCAGGTCAAATACTTTTGTCTATTCACTCTTATAATACAGTAAACACTCCCAGACTGGAAATCAGATTTTTGAAATCAGTTGAACATTGAAATAAAACGCACAAATAGAGAACATTAATAAATTCTGACTTGTTTATTTATTTATTTTTAATTTGGGACTGGATCCAAAGCCCAGAACAGCCAGTGTAAACTCTTAATTAGCTAGTTGAGCAATAAATATGACTTGATATATTTTTTAGAAGTGAGAATGCTAAGTATTTATGAGATAAATAATATTTCACATTCAATATTGTAATTAAGAGAGCATATTTTAGCAAGCTGATTCTATTTTTATTTTACTTGCAGTGAGAAATATTAGTGTCAGAATTACAATCAATACAATATTTCTGCATGAGGGAAATGCATGCTCCTATAGAAAGCTAAGAAATTTTGAATATGGTCATTTAAAATGACATGTTTTAATCCATTTTCTACAATCCACAATCTATTTTAACCCACAACGAAATTTTTTATTATAATTTACAGTCTTTTCCACATGTTCCTTTAAAAATTATTTACATCAAATAATTTACTTGTATGAGTTTTATATAGATAAACTGCTCATAAATTTCTCTGGTTAATCACGAAATAGAACATAGTTCTTGCAGCTAGTGTTGGAGAAGAAATTATTCATAAGGCTGTCAATGGGCATATTTCTGACTATTGATTATTTTGTACAAATCCAGTTGAGTTCCTCTGATACAGCTATCTTCTGTTTATCTTGGAACAAAAAGGGTCTCTTTGCAGACATGGATCAAATCTGAAAAATAAAATGATTGATTTTGAAGTGTGAAGTGTAAGGGCACCAACTCCTAACTCCAAAATAGATAAGATGTCCAGGAAAACATTTAAGCTCAGAGGAACACAGTGTAAATCCTCTTTAGGCAAGTAACTTCCTAATGCATTGACTTAAAGAAAAATTATCTATTCCAAGTGAGATAAAAAGTCTGAGCAAGAGGATTTTTAAAAGGGGAACAAAATTAAAATGTTGTCCATTACCATCAGCACCAATCAAAAAAAAAAAAAAAAAGGAGTTTGCCACAAGACAAAATTGATTTGTCTTGCTCAAAAATGATTGCTTCCCTTTACTTCTTTCCCTGTAAAACTTTCTTATTAATCCCATCCTGACCACTTACATGTAGCCATTAATTAAAATGTAATTTTCAAGAAAAATGGTTTTATCTCTCTTGTATTCTACATGGTGGCACAAGAATTCATTTCCAGATTGCAGTTGGGTAGAGTTAATTTTCTTCACAGTGACTGGTGTGGGTTTGTGTTTTGGGTTTGTGCTGGGAACACTCTGATAGCACAGGGGTATTTCTGTTATTACTGAGCTGCTCTCACCCGTAGACAAGACCTTTTCTGCTCCTCCTACTGTCCCACCAGTGAGGAGGCTGGGGGTGCACAGGGACCTGAGAGGGGACACAGCCAGGACAGATGACTCCAAACAACCAAAGCAGTATTCCATACCATGTCGTGTCATGCTCAGCCTATAGTCCTGGAAAAAGGAGGAGAAGGGGGTTTTTCAGAGTGATGGCTTTGCCTTCCCAAATCACCATGAAGTGCAGCAGAGCCCTGGTTTCTTGGGAATGGCTGAACACACCTGCTTGCCCATGAGAAGTGGTGAATTAATTCTTTGGGTTGTTTTGCTTGTGCAAATGACTTTTGCCTTACCTATTAAACTGCCTTCATTTCAACCCAGAGGTCCTCTCTCTTTTATACTTCCAGTTCTGTCTCCCATCCCATGAGGGATGAGTAACAGGCTGTGTGGGGCTGAGCTGCCAGCTGGGGTTAAACCATGACAAGCTCTCAGAAACTTGGCACTTCAGAGACACCATGAACCACTTCACCCCATCTAAAGATGGATATTTAAATAGTTCATATGAATCAGCCAGAAATTACTATTCCTTTTAATCTCTGATAAATGGCCTTAGGTGGTATTAAGAGAATCCAGACATCCAAAGATAGCCTTTGTGAAGTCCCTTCACTTTCTGCTCCATATCGGAGAGAGAGAATAAAAAGAATATTTATCATAAACAGCTGATACTGAATAGAGCTAAGAAAATACTTGACATGTAGAAAAATCTCAGTGTCTGGAATTTTTCACAGCTAGAAAATGGCAAATACTGAACGTTTTTAAGGAAAATATAATATAATAGAAGCTGGTGGTGATAAGGAGGGTTGATTTTCTTTGACAAACCACACTTTTTACATCTGCCTAATAAGCTGATGTTAGCAGAATCATGTATCTGCTTCAAGCACAGCATTGCATTCAGAAAATACTCTTGTGTTGATGATATAAAAGCTGGAGCAAACATTCCCAGATTTGTGGATCAGCCAGATGAGAATATTAACATCAACAAAAAATGAAGCATTTTAGTCTCATTTATCCAATAGAAAATTCCACCAAAATTAATATCTTCCTAGATAATAGGACCATTCTTAACAGTTTACTGGTCTCAGAAGGAGGGAGTCCTTTCCCATTTTTGTTTAGTCCTAGATAGATGTTCTTTTATCGCACCAACTTATCCGTAGCACATCTAGACAACCATGGAAGCAAACAAATTTTACAGAAACAAACTTACCTCATTACTTTCAGTGCCCAACAAGCAACACAAGAAATGTTTCTAAACCACTAACCCAAGAGTAGGAGAGAAGAGGGAGAAAAGTGACGAAAAAAAGGTATGGAAAGGCTCAGAGGCAGGGAGCTGGTAAATCACATTGACTGTGCTTTGCACAGACAGCTTTAAGACTACTAAGTTCCATGTAGAAACTTCCTTTGGTTATCAAAGATTTTTTCTGATGCACTCTCTCCTTGCATCTTGCCCTAATAATTACCTTTTTCCAACGTCCACATCTCAACTCCTTGCTACTTCAGGGAAAAGCAAATGGCAAGCTAAAAACAAAACAAAACAAAACAAAACAAAACAAAACAAAAAACCAAAAAACACCACACAATATCTTTTGTTGTTTTTAAAGTTTAGCAAGTATCTAGAAATAGGAAGTGGGGTAACTATCTTGCAAAAACAAAAGATAATGAATGTTAAAACTTTGCTGACAGCCAAGCTACTCAGTTGGTATTTGCAGGTTTTAATCTAGTTCCTTTAATTGCCACCTGCTCCCAAAATACCCTGGCCACTTGCTTCTGCCCACACACTGCCAATTGGCCCAAGCATCATGTAGCAGTGCAAACAGATTATCAGATAAGAGAAATCAGTCCAGTCAAAAAGTTACCCAGAAAAGTACTTTCAGCTGGATCAGTTCCCTGATACTGTTTACCCCTTGGCTGCATAAGCACTCGCATTAGTCACATTTGCGTGGGGTGAGAACAACCAGAATGGCTACAGCCTTTAGCCATAATTTCCTGAGAAAGACTATTTACCTTTCAGGCTGTCTGGGCTTACATGTTTAGAGTGAATTTCTTCTCACTCTGCACAATGTGTAGTTCCTTTGCGTGGTTGCTCAGGACTGTAACAGCCTGTAACCAATACTTCTTGTACGTGCTGTTGCAAGCTCTGAGCAAGGATGGAGGGGACAAAAGTTGCAAAGAGGGAAAGATGTAGGCTGTAAGGGAACTTGCCATCCTGTAGTTATGGGAAGTTGTTTCCATGTTGTGCTAGGCTGACTGTATGATGCTTTTATCCTCATTTCGTCTGTTTAACCCAGAAATAAGTTTTGCACCTTTAAGACTGGATCTGAGAGCAAAGGAGGTAGAAAGAGAAAGAAATGGTGGAACGTCTGAGGCAGTTGTTATCAAAACATAGAGATAACACCTTCAGCATTCCTGCTCCTGGACTCTGGGTTGTCTGCACAGACAGCGGAGAGCTCTCCTTTGGTTTTTTTTCCCTCTTTTGCTTTTTGGCTAGTTTTTATTTTTAATTAGCTGAGGCCAAAGGTGGTTTTTTTTGGACTGTTCTGCTATTGTTCGATCTGGGGACACCAGGCCCATTGCCTGGAGGGGGGGGGGGCTCCCCCCANTCAGAACGGCAAGAGGTTTTATTGTGTAGTATTGTTCATTCTTTATGCTTGTGGGTGTTTTGTTTGTTAAATAAATAGTTTTTTCCACTTTTCTCCAAGGAAATCTATTTCCCAAACCAGCTGGAGGGAGGAGTGGCCTGGATCTGCTTTTCTGGAGGGACCCCTTTCAGAGGTTTCCTCCCAGATTTGCTCTAAACCAGGACAAATAGTTCTTGGCGCCCAACGTGAGGATTGAGAGAGTCGAATAAAACTTGTTCTGATTGCATTTTGGTTATATTTACTCTGTATTGAGATGAAGCAGGAGCAGTTAGTAGCCATGTTGCTGCTTGAGTTATTAATGTCTCTAGGGGTGGGAGCCTTCATGTGCTTCTGTTCCTTAGGCTGAGGTTTTAATACCTTTCTGGTCCCTAGGTTTATTTTCTTATTCGGGACACATGTTTATGGTGCTGATCATGAACAAACCAGAACAGAAATAACCTAGGAAAGCAACTGTAACTTGCTTTTTCCAATACTTCAGATGCCATATTAAAGCTCATTTTAAGTTTCTTCAGTAGCTGCTTCATAATTGAGTGGAGGTTGTGTTAGAAATTGTGTATTGAATTAAGAATTAAATAAAGCTCTTAAGTTTTGTATCAGTTACACTCTGAATTAGTTAAGAAAATAAAAATCACTCCTGCATAATCTCGTAGGTACTTGCAAACAAAACATATGCTTGGAATAAAAACCAGCCATTTTTCAGCCATCTAGAGATAATATTATTGTTAGAATATTTTGACATATTATATTTATTCCAGTCAGAATAAAAGCCTTGAAATATACAAATTTTAACAGCAGTAGAGTTTATTTGGTACAGTTAGATTCTTCTTGTTTTCTGAGCAAATGGATTTCAACAAACATTTCATAAAATTACAGCTCATGGGAGTATCATAAGTGCTTTCCTGAGCAAGGTGAGAGCTCTTATGCAACAGATTCATGATGATTCAACTTGACTTTTCATTGTAAAATAGGATTGGACTTCTGCCATGTTATAGATGCTCTTTTGCAAATATCCAGATGCCCCCACTAGTTTCTAGAGGTTTTTCACCAGACAGAAAAGATGAAAGTTGTTATAGCAGCATATGCTCTTGTACCACAAAACTAAATCAAGACAATGATGTTATGAGTGTTCTGCAAGTTCTTGACCGAGGTTTTGATAAATACTTGCACAACACGTATCACACATATGCATGTATGTTGCATTTGTGTAGCAAACTTTTAGCTGAAAATTTGCGTTTGGTTTTACATAAAGAAATCCAGAAGAAATTTATAGCTTGATCAACATGTTACAGTGTACCAGACAAGCACAGTTTCAAACAGCTTCCTTATGTATCCTGTAGATTCTTGTTTAAATTCCACTGGGTTTAGGGCACCTAGTTATGCTTTTTATGAAGACAGAGAAAAGCATGCTTAAGCTGATTGGATTAGATCATTAAACCACCAACCTTTGCTTCAAATTTTTCATGGTTGTCACCCCAGCTGACATCTAAGCCACACAAAGACACTTGCTCATTCCCAACCAGAACTCCCAAGTGTGATGGGGCGGAGACCCAGTAATGTAAAAGCTAGAGAACGGGTGGGTTAAGAAAAACTTTAATAGGGAAAGAAAAAGCCATGTGCACAAGCAAGGAATTCATTCATCACTTCCCACGGGCAGACAGGTGTGTTCAGCCATTCCCACGAAAGCAGGGTTCTATCCTGCATAACAGTAACTTGGAAAGGTAAATATCATCACTCCAAATGCCTTTACCTTCCTTCTTCACCCAGCTTTATACACTGAGCATGATGGCATATGATGTAGAATATCTCTTTGGTCAGCTGGGGTCAGGTGTCCTGGCTGTGTCCACTCCCAGCTCTTTGTGCACCCCCAGCCTCCTGGCTGGCAGGGGGTATGAGAAGCAGAAAAAGCCTTAGATCTGTGTAAGCTCTGCTCAGCAGTAACTAAAACATATCTGGGTTATCAAGACTATTTCCAGCAAAAATACAAAACACAGCCCCACATCAGCTACTGTGACAAATATTAACTCCATCATGGCCAAAGCCAGCACAATATTCCATTCAGGCAACATATCTGGTTTATAGTCTTCTAAAACTGAGAAGAAAAAAGTGAGACATTGACATAAAACTACCAGAAAATCAGCACACCAAGACAGGCCGGACACATATATGAAATAAGTACATATTATTTGGAAAGATTACTTGTAGCTTATGGTGTGAAATCAATAAGTACATATTATTTGGAAAGATTACTTGTAGCTTATGATGTGAAATCATGGTACTAGTCTATGATCTCCAGAACTGTGTTTAAATCCAAGTCAGCTTATTGTTTGGAAGACAATTACAGTGATCTTCATCATTGTAATTGGAAATTTTTGAATTAAAAAATGAATGTGATTCTATTTACAAATGTTTCTGACTCTTCTAAATGTTTATTCACTGATAAAGGACAAATTACTATCTCAATTTTCTCTGCTACTGTTAAGAATCCACTTGTAAAACACAAGAGAGGTTTCTAAATCTGTAGAATGTTAGTTTGCTAAGTTCCTAGTACCTACTGTAATGAAAAGAATTAATTCTGATGTCAGCAGGACCCTTCCCCATACTCTTTCCTTTTAACAGAAGCTCCAAATTCAGTTACACCTGGGAAGGAAATAAAAAAAAGGAGATTGTTCCTTTCACAGGCAGCAGCATGAAGATATGACCTTTGAAATTCCTTGTATAATTCTGCCAGAGAGTTGCAAGAGAAACAAGAAAATGTCCTCAGCATGGTGCAGCTCACGTTTCACAAACACTTCAGAAAACAGGATATCATTTTCTCATGGGCACACCTTCAGCTCATTACAGATAGCAAGCTGTGAGAACTGCTCACAAAGCAAAATGAGTAAATTAATTATATGACAAGTGTTAATATCTTATTTGAAAAGAGGAATCCCCAAATATCAATTAAAAGTTTGCCTTAGTGTTGGAGACTGCTTAAATCTTAAAGGACAAAAAAAATCAAAAACATAATGTGAAAGAAAACTCATCCCTTTGTTGTTTTTTTTTTCATTTACAACACTTTGTATTATTAAAATGAGTCAACATTTTTTCAAGCAGGGAGCTTCAGTGCTGAAAATCATGTCTTTATATTATTAAGTTTATGATAAGAAGTTTCCATGGGAGTTTTTATTCCCATGAATAAACAATTCTGTCATTGTGATGAAAAAAAGTAATTTCTAGTGGGATATTTTAATATATCACCTAATCTAGAAACTCAATTTTAAATTTAGGAATAATAAAGAGTTGAAAAAATTTAAAGCCATATAATTTTCTTTAGCCTGTTCAAAAAATCAGATCAACCTTAGTTCAGTCTCAGTGAATGTTGAAATTCTAAAATAATACCAATGTGCAAACATTCCTATGTCTTAATATTTCACATAAATATTGTGCCAATCAACAAAATACAGGATCTCTTTTACTGGTTATTTCACCTTAGCAGACAATTTAATATCTAGATAAGGCACTTTTTGCCATGTGCAAGAAAATAAGAATGTCTCTAGCCTGTTCAGTATTACTCTTTCATTTCCAACGTTCCCATTAGTGTAATCAAAATGAAATGTTGCTGCCATAGTAAGGGAGAGTGGGACTGAGCTCGTCCTGATGCAGGAGATGAAGTAGGAGGATGACAGGAAAAAAGAGGTGCTAGAGAGAGAAACCATTACCTGGCTTTTTGCTTGTGTAGATGCTCTTGCAGGTTGCTTCCTTCCTTGACTTGCAGTCACCAGTCCTACACCGCAATCTCTGCCTCAAAAGCATCAATAAAGTCGGCTTTTTAGGAGATGGATGGCAGGTCTCTTGTTGAAGGTTAAAGGCTGTCGAGATCTGCAAAAATCTAGCAAAATTTTGATAGCCATACAGTGCAGGAAGGAAATGGAAGTATGCCAAAATATTAAATAAAAATAAAATCTGGATCTTCTTTGCAATAACTTTGCTCCAAAATAAAATTTTCATATTGTGAATATATTTTAATATTAATCAAAAAATCCTGTCATTAGATAGAAATCATAAATGTCTTCATTCATAGGATAACTTCTCATGTTGAGCTTGGATGACAAATTCTTAATAAAATATTTTTTATGCTTTACAGTTATAATATTCTGTTCTTATCTTGATATGAAAGCTATGCTTGCCATCTTTATGTCTTTTACCTTTTTAAATTAAATAATCCAAATAATTTTAAAAACTCTCTTCTTATAAAAACCTGGAATTTCTTTATGCTCATCAATGTATTTATTGCCTGTCCCTAAACTTGTCTAATTTTTCAATTTCCTTTTCAAAGCAAGGCAACTCATATTGCAAGCAGGGTTCCAAATTAGTCTGCATCACTGATTTATATCGAGACCTTTATAGAGTGTTTATTCATATCAGAAAGCAAACAAAAATTTAGTGTAAAGAGAATGAAAATAAATCCATTTTCCCAATCAATCTCATAAATTTTTTGCAGCATTAGCACAGGTCTCTGCCTGAGAGCTTCCACTTGTATTGTCATTCCATAATTATCGGAAAAAAAGGCATTATTTCACAATGCAAGTGGAGCAGCAATCTCTCATATTGAACAACACTGTATGTCAAGTGATGTGCAATACTCAGCTGATGCACTGATATAAATCTGAATACATGGTATGAAAACAACTTTGGTAGGAAAGCATAGATCTTGTCTCCACAGAAATCCTAAGTGCACAAATTCTGTTTAGTTTAACATTTTGAGATTTTAACCACCCACTCGGTTAATCTTTACATACATTCTACTGGGTGAAAAAGCTGCTTGCTAAAATATTTATGAAAACAAAATGCAAAAAAAAGAAATAAATCAAGCTCTCATGTGACTTCAGTGGTGACTTCTTATATAATATTATTTGGATATCCAATATCTGTCTTTCGTTTATCAAGCAGAAAATTTTGTCTCTAGTTAGCATTTCCATCTTTCTAGCTGTAGGAATTGATACATCTGCGTTTTGAACAAGACACTCTTTCACTCTATCTCTCCATTTGAAGACACAGTGTTACTAAATTCACAGCATCCCATTTCCCAGAAAACATTAACATATCTTATTAGTCTAATCCCATAAAAAACCCTAAACCTGTGATATTTGTGAGTGTTAAATATTGCATTTCTTCACTGATGGACTAAATCTTCACAACTAAATATAGCAGGGGAAAAGAACTGTCCTCTTTTTGCATTGCATAAGAATTGTTACTGCTTATGGGCTCCATATGCATTTCTGTACCAACTTCAGAAGAAATTGTTGAAGAAATTGCCTGAGAGAGTTCCCATCAGTCTTGCACCAATCCAGAGAGTGCCAGAAAGTGAAAGCACTGTATTTTTTTTCTGTCAAGTTGGTAACATACAACGGGTAAAGGACTGAGCAAAACATCTCTGCTTTCATCCAACTATACCCCAGCTTTCACTTTTATTTTTCCTTTTTTTTTCTTTTTTTTGGTGTACATTCATCTCTATGTATACAGGTCATATATATTACATATAAGCATATAAATGTGTGTATATATAATATTTTCTGAAGAAAATGTTATGCGAAAAGCATGCTGTAGTGGGTGGTTTTGCAGTACTAACTCTATCCTTTTCTTGGTTGGAGTCTGTGGAAACTGTAATGAATTAGTGTATTTATTGCATGTAGTATATTAAGCACATAACAATATACATGTTATTAATAGTATACAGATTTATAGAGTTCATATTGGATGTACCTTTATACTATTCTTAGCCAATGAAACTGACACAGGTCAGCTTCTTCATCTAAGGCCAAATTGCTCAGTCCAACACAGTTTCTGCATCACTGCTCTCAGTTCCACTGCAGAGAGTATCAAAGGGAGCATCAGGCAGTCATTGTGCTCCTCCAGCACCTGGCTTACTTTTAGGGGTCTAAGAACTGGCAGAGTTATAGTCAATTAAATCAATTCGTGAAGAAATTTAGGCTTCTAACAGAAATATTCTTAGATTACAAACTGCTAAAATTGGTATATCACAAAATATACTATTGATCTATAAATTAAAACTAATTATCTGCAATGGAAGTTAATCAGTTCTTAGGATTTCTATAAGAAAAAGAGACAGATAAGGGCCTTTATTATAAGAGCCTCCTGAAAATAAACAATTATATGAAGACTAAAGGAATTGTTCCTTTTTTTCTTCTGAATATACGCACAATTTTTTTGGAAAGTGACATGATAAATCTGTCTTTAATTAGTTAGTGGGCAAGGTGCAGTAGGCAAGCTAGTCACAGTGTTTCTCTGCAGGGAAACCTCAAATCCCTTCATAACCAGAACAGAAAAGAAAGCAGGACCTAGTCCTGTGCAGAGAATCAGAAGTTGAATATATTGCCAGTTTGTTAAGTAATCCACTGAAGTATTAGAAGATATGTCATCATTATTTCTTGAAACTTCCTATCAGTGGACTCAGAACTGATTTTTTTTCTTGCTGTAAAACAAATTAGAGGATATAGGCCCAGAATATTTTTGTCTTAATCTAATGTACTGATAAATGCAATAATCTAAATTACCAAGTAATTTAATTTATTAATGTGCACGTTGAACAGAATTATTAGCTGGCAAAAACCCTTCATTATCTGATTCACAATTATCCAACACAAGGACTGAAGAGAATGATTCATTTGCTTTCAGATAGACAGTAGTTTTTCCCTTTCTCTACTAAAGGGTATGTCTCCACCTCATTGACTTATGTGATTTAACCAAGATTAAATGATCTGCCTACAACTATAAAAAACATTTCTGGAGGACAGCCCAGGCCTTGCAACTCCATGGTTCCTGTTCTTATCAGAAACCAGCCTTCTGTTCCTCATCTAGATTTAGTCCAATCTCCTGAGGAGTTCAGTTTGGCTTGATGAAGTGTGTGGATAGAAGCCTCACTTTGGTGGTGCTCTTCTTCAGACCACACTCACTTTCAGCTGCACATTGAGTTGAAGATTTTTTCATGCAAAAAGATTTCAACTTCCAT
Source organism: Picathartes gymnocephalus (assembly GCA_013390045.1). Classification (NCBI taxonomy): domain Eukaryota; kingdom Metazoa; phylum Chordata; class Aves; order Passeriformes; family Picathartidae; genus Picathartes; species Picathartes gymnocephalus. The sequence continues at coordinate 87,311 of WEKY01051510.1, forward strand.
GACAAACTCAGATCTGCCCTTTAACTATTAATCTACCATCCAGCAGATAACACATGTTCCTTCTGTAACTGCTCATTTCAGACATTAATCCTAGTGAGGCAATTTCCTCTTTGTCTCTTAGTCCATCTACTAACTTTCATCAAGAATTCTGCTTGCAAATAAAACAGATTATTTGCATGATTGTAGTAGACCAATATTACTGAACTATGACAAAACAGTGGCTCAGACAATGTCTGGAAAAAGGCTAACAAAGTGAAAGCTTTCTGACAAATAGACAAAGCAATAATTACCTGTCTCTCTCCAAACAGCTATAATTAGCAGGAGCAGAGTTAATAATTTTAAGTCATGCTGGGGATCTTTTGTTTCAGCATTTAAAAATACACAAAGGCTCTCTCATCAGACAACATGTTTAAAGAACCCCTTCTCTTTACCCTTATTACCACAAAATGTCATACGTTGTCATCTCTCAAAAGAACAGCTGCATGGCAGCAACACCACACTTTTAAATAAATCAGCCAAAAATATTTCTTGTTTACAGCCATTATTGGGCTTCTGAGTGGATGGGTTGTACCTCTATTTTCTAATTATTTTAAGATTTTAATAGCCATTTAGGTAGCAAGGAGCGCAAGAGAAGGGAGCAGTGAAAGGAAAGTTGTTTCATATAAAGAATTGTTAGGGTACAAAATACAAAACATCACTAAAGTACTGCTCTGGAATCTGCATATATTGTGTTACTGATGTCTTACCTGTCTGCATAACAAATGCGACACGCAGGAAAAGCAAATTCATCAATTGTTTTCATTTTGTGATTTCATGGAGTGAGGAGTGTGTAATACTGCATCAAATAAGCAAAAAAAATCTAAGACCATCCATAGAAACTTTACTCATGGCTTATCAAAGGCAAATGTGTTTCCACAAGTAATTGCAAGAATGTATTCAAAAAAGAAGTATCCATTAACTTTAAGCAGATTTTCCAAATATGAAATACACTAATCAGATCATGACATGATCCCTGCTTTCTCTTTGTTTTCAAGCTCAAATTGAAAACTAATAAATAATTAATATTTGTGGAAAAAAAATATATTTTTATTCCATTTGAAATAAATACTCTTAAACAAGATTTTATTAGTGACACCAGGCCTAGATCCTCCCAACAGATGAAATTATCAAAGGTATTAATCAGGAGTATAATACTGTCTCATTTTCAAAAACACTCCAGTAGCTCAGAAACTTATGAATATATACTTCATCACTAGGAGAGAAGCATAAAAAAAAAAAAATTAAATAGTAAATGTTTGAGTATTTTTCAATTTTTGTTTTAAATGCTTTCTGAAAGAGAGTGTTTTCCTTTCCTGCAACCAATATATTTTTCTTCCCTTCAAATGCCGAGGGAGACTAAAAAAGTGAAGAACAGACTGAGGCTGGATATAACTGGGCTCAAGAATTGTTGTTCTGGCTTTTCTTGAGAAAGTAAGACACTCCTTAGGCAATTGCTTGGATAACTACATTGCAGGCAGAGGGGACATGGATGAGAAAAACATCTGAGAGGGAAGTCTCAAAGAAGCAGAAGATGAAACACATGGGAAATTCCAAGGAATGTCAGTTTTCAGATGGGTTAGTGAAGAAAGTATGGTGAGACAATAATTATATGGCATTAGGAAAATAGTCACAAAACTTAGAAATATTCTGGAGGTTACTGATAGCTCCTTCTCTATAGGGTAAAACAGCCTGTGATGGCAGATTAATATATTCCATTGTCATTTATAACCATTGTTTCCAATGTCTCTGAAGAAAACTGGCTGAAAGATACCCACCCAAGAGAATGAGAGAGAGAGATGGGGTGAGGTAGACAGAAGAGAGAGGAAAAGGGAGGAGAGGGTGTAGGATTAAAGGGGCTTGTGCTAGCATGACCCAATATAAACCTACAGAGAAAAAACAAATAATAGATAGCTGATGATTTTCCAGGTATGAAAGAGCCAAAAAGAAAATTGTGGACAACTATGGACATTTTATGATGTGTGCATTATTACACATAGCCCAGGTGGCTGTCCTGAGGCCACTTGTGTGCTGTAATTTGACTAGTGTGAAACTAAATTTAGAGCAGTGTTCTGAAAGTGTGACTTCAATTTTAAAGCTCAACAGGGACACAGGGTGTTATTGGTTACTGTCCTGCCTACATGACATGAAGTGAACTGTACAAAATTAAAATATTTCCAGGAAGCATCAGAAGACCACTGAGCACACTACAAATCTCTTGTACCTCATAGAGCTTCTAAATATAAAATCTGTAGAAAAGAGTTTGGTATTTAACAATAGCATATATTGTTAAAAGGGAAAGAGAAAAAAAGAGAAGTCACATATACAGTTATATATTTGAATTCTATTTTAGAGACGGTAGATATATTTGATGGAATTACCACTTTAAGACTGACATTTATAGAGTACAAGGAGTATAAATTCTTAATAATTTTTCATTGTAAGGCTTCTTGAACTTATAATGTTTACATGAATAGTTATTTCTATCTTTATCGTACCTCCATCAATCTTACAATCACTTGTATTTATCTGTTTTATAAATTAAAATTTTTCAGAACGCAGTTTCTGATGTGTGCATATTTCTTGATTGCAAGGTGACATTTGTGTAAGTATTTGTAGGAAAGCCTTTTCAAAAATGAGGTTCTGATTAAACACTGCAAACCTACTTTAGTTTCAAATACTCTTTAGGTGAGTTGAACTTCCCGTATGGTGTAGTGATTTGACCCTGTCTGGATGCCAGGAACCAACCAAAGATGTTCTGTGACTGCCCTCTGCAACAGAACCAGGCAGAGAAAATACAACCAAGGGTTCATGGGTTGACATAAGGACCGAGAAAAAGCACTCACCAAATACTGTCACAGGAAAAACATTCTAATTAGAGATATTAACTGAATTTATTACTAAGAAAAATAGGGCAGGATAAAATAAAGTTAAGCAAGACCTCAGGAACACCTTTCCCCCACCCCTCCCTCCTTCCCAGCTCTACCTCCTCCCCCAGGGAGAGGAAGGGAAATGGGAATGGGAGTTATGGTCATGATCACACATTGTTCCAGTCACTGCTCAGAGAGAGGAGTCCTTCCCCTGCTCCAACATGGGAAGGACTCCTCATGGAGCCCATGGGTGCTTTGGGAAACTCTCTCCCATGGGACATAGCCCTCCATGAACTTCTCCAGCTTGAGTCCATCCTATTGGGAATACTGCTCCCCAAACTGCTGCAGTGTGGGTTACCCTTCCATGGGGTGCAGTCCTTCAGGCACAGCCTGCTCCAGCGTGGGTCCCCCACAGGGTCCTGCCAGGAAACCTGATCCAGTGGGGGTTCCTTTCTCCACGGGTCCACAGGAAACTTTCCAGGAACCTGATCCTAGGGCAGGGCTTCCCAGAGAGTCACAGCATCATCGCAAGCACCCACCTGCTCCAGCGTGAGGCTCCTCCAGTAGGTGGATCTCTGCATCCCCATGCTCCTCCACGGGCTGCAGGGCCACTGCTGCTTCACCATGGGCTGCACCACGGGCTGCAGGGAATCTTGGCTAAAGCTCCTGGAGCACCTCCTTCCCCTCCTTCCCCTCCTTCCTCACTGATCTTGGTGTCTGCAGGGCTATGCCTCTTAGGTGTTCTCACCCCACTTTTCCCTGGCCACAATTACAACTGCTCAGTAACTTTTTTCTCCTTAAATATGATATCACAAAGATGTCATCACAATTTCTACTTGGTTCAGCCTTGGCTAGTGGCACATCCATCTTGAAGCCACCAGGGATTGGCTCTGTTGAGATGGAGGAAGCTTTTGTCAGCTTCTCACAGAAGCCATCCCTGTAAAGACCCCAGTATTAACACCTGGCCATACAAACCCAATAAAGATTCAAAAGTTTTTTACAGAGTCTACAAGATTGCATTTGTTTGGGGAAAAAAAAAAAGATATTTCCTGGCAGAGTTCATTAAGAAGTCAAAAAAAAAAAAATGTCTTGCAGATTTTTTAAATAACTGCCCATGTAAACACTGGAATAAAGTGTAATGTTTTCTTTGAGAGACTGAAGATTCTCTTTCACTGTGCTGCAAGTGAACTACTTTCCTGAAATACAATGATGTGGACATTCTTGATATATGACTTTAGCCCTTTATTTTATTGAAATACAAGGAATTTAGAAAAAGTGATGTTGCAAATCACAATACTTCTGTATGAAAATCAGAATTATGTAAGCACAGAAAGGCAGAACATTGGGGGGGAAAAAATAAAATTATTCCATATATGGCATTAAAAGGAAAAAAATAGCAGTAGACACAGTAATTGCTGAAGGATGAAGACAATACTGAAAACAGAAAATCAATCACAACATTTGTACACAAACTGACTTATATTACATCCTGTCATTGAACCTGAAACCTAATTGACACTCAATAGATTTGTCCTGTCCAGTTCTCTTTTCTGGTTTATTTCTGTGTTAAAAAATTACATGTCCTAGGCAGCACATTATCAGATATTCTAAAAAGCTTTTATTACATAGGCCAATTTTCTAGTGTTCCAAAGGGCTCTGTGGCCACTTGAAAGAAAGGGTTTTACCTTGAATAAGTCAATATGAAATAAAATTTTGGTGAAGGAAACACAGACAGTGAATTAACAAGATACAACAAATTCAGTGAAGGCTTAATTTCATTCATTCATCATCACTGAAAAGTTTTTAAATGTGCTGTTCTTGTAGCAGCTGAGTCAGGTACCTAAATTCCCCATACGTTACTAAAGAGAGAGACAAGTGTCAGAAAATAAGGTTCATGACTGCTATAGTACCCCAAGTCAGGAGGAATTAATAGAGGGATGGTATCTTTACTCCCTCACATCCTGAGTCTTCAGGCTATGCACTTCCATAAGACCAGTGACAGGTCACAATCGAATCTGAAATTCCTCTTAAATGAAGCAGCAGATCATTTTTCTAAAATTCAACAGGGAAAAGGGAAATGTAGAGTCAATTACATCTGCAGCTGGGAGAGACTCAGGGCTACTGAAACAGACCCACTACCAGTTTTATTTTACTGAGGGAAAGTGTCAGACACAGTTTACACGTTCTGAATAAAATAATAACTAGGAAGCTGTTATCTAGCAAATGTCCTATATAGATCCTCACGGGAGCACAGGCATGAGGCAATTCTGAATATTTGCTTACTGGTGAATGTGTAAACAGATAGAAAATTTAAACAGGATTTTTTTGAAAAATGTTTGTTCTTCCTCCCCAGAAGGAAAACTAAAATGGTTAAAACATAGTCAAGCTAGGCCTTGACTGGATGACACAAAAATACCAGGTTTTAATATAAGGCAGCTCATCTAATATAGTTAATTCTTCCACCTGTATTCTGTGCCACTAGATAGAAAACTTTTACTCTTCCACCTGTATCTCTTACAACTCACCCCAGAAGGTGAGGGTAATCCAGGTTCTTGTTAATAGATCCCTTGGGGCAGATTAGAGTGAAACCACACTGAAAGATCAGTGTTCATAAATATATATATCTATGTAGGTTTTATTATAGAACAATTTGGTTGCAAAGGAAAGCAGGCGAGTAGCCATTTTAGTTATTGTATATTGTAATACAGTGATACAAAAGCATAAAAATACCACTTAAAAATGTAAAAGGAAAAAGAAAGAAATTATAAGAGTAAAAAGATACATAATCACCACCCATGGATCCAGGAATAAGAATTAATTGTTGCAATTTCAATATCTGTTGACATTCTCTATTGTACTGTATCACAATGACCTAAGCACATTAGCCAAGAAAGATTGCTTAAAGGTGCAAACTTCTTAATGGTAACTTTCCACTTAAGAAATAAAAAATCAGAAAAAATAGAAGGGAAAATTCTGTGGTTTTCATCCTGCTTGATGGGAAATATACTTTTTAACATGTGCTTTCTCTCTTAATTTAACATTATCTCGAAGCTTACTGAATTAAGTACCCTAACTCTAAAATATTGTTTGTAATTGACGCAGAAAAGCTTCTGGGCAAGTTTACTTCTGCATCCATAATTATATTTCTATATATCTCACAAGATCTTGATAGCTATTTACCATATCTAAGAAGTAGCAGTATACATGTAATTCTAAATTACTCTAAAATTGAGTAATGCATATCTCATTCAGATAACCATATCAGTCTATTAGAGCCCTACGCTTGCATTTTGTATGTATCAGGTACATTTGTTTACGTCTATTATGAAAGCAGATATAATGAATGATTTACTGAATTCAAGGACAGAAATCTATACTCAGGTTAATTGATATTGATTTGTAAGTAGCACTACATTCAACAACATTGAGATCACAAGAGGTGATAACATAAATTAGTGAAATTATTTTGTCAGATCTAATGGCAACAGAAAATGTAGCATTCAGTTTTCCCAGAGAACTTTTTCTACAATACATTAATCTACTCCTAGCACCGTTTTACAGACTAGTCCGTTAGTAATCACATGATTTTGGAGAAGAAAATATATCAGTGTGAGTTGCTAGAGGAGTTTTCAATCTGTACAATGGATCCAAAAGAACCAAGACATGGCTTCATTGGGGTGTATATACACATATTCAGCAGGATAAACCTGTGGGTCCTAACAACAGATTTATCAGAGTAGCATGGTCAAGGAACTTGATACACTTAAGCCAGAAATAATGTGCTTGTCTTTCTGGGAAGTGGGCTTAATTAAAACAAAAGACTATTCCCGGCAATCTGTGCTCAGTATGCCAACTTTATTTTAAGAGTTTGTGCTTACTGTTTGTTCTGGTGTATTACATTTTTACTACAAACAAATGAACAAAATCATCTGGGTTGAAAACACTTTCTGGACAAAAAGGACCTGAAGATTATGACAAACAGCATTCACAAAAACAGTTTGCTAATACATAAATGTCTGTGTTTCCAAAATACAAGCATAACAAGCTTTCAAGATGTCACAGGAATTCTTGGTGTTTATACAGGCATCTGTCATGTAAAACTATTTGAATACCTGCCAGAGGATATTGTATTGTTGTGGCCATTCCCTCATCTAGATTCTAACACCCCCACCAAATGTTGTATTTATCCATTAGGCAGTTGTTTTGATCAGATATCATCAGAATAAAGACGAAAGTAACAGGAAAAGAAACTTCAGTAGGATAGAAGCAAAAAGAGGAAAATAAGAGGGGCTGACATTCGGAATGCATAAAAATTTAGGTCCCTTTTTAGCAATATTTTTTTCCTACAGAATTTAGCATTCCAATTAACACTAAAAATAAGAAAGACATAAAATGAAAAAGAAGTTCACTATTACTGTCGTTCATTCCAGTATAAGAGGAAAATGGACAGCTATCCTATAACAAATTGAAATATTTAAATTGTATCCTCTGGTAACTTTCACCTTGTAGTGAATATATATTCAACTATCCTCTAGTAACCTGAATAACTTAACATTATTAGGATATTCTTGTTCACCACTATTGGATTTTGAAATTGGTTTTGGTAATCAGTAAATAGTTACATGTACAAAAGAAACCCACAGGCATTCCCGCCTCTTATAAGGGAATCTAAGGAAAAAAATTAATTTTTAACGCTGTACAAAATAAGCCTGTGTTAGAAAAGTGCTGCTATGGTTTGAGCATTTGTTAGCTATTCTTCAGATGAACTCACTGCATCTCTTAAACAGAAGAATTTAGTTACATTGAAATACAAGATAAACTCGAAAAGCAAGTTAAGCTCAAGAAGAAACAGAACTTTATTTTAAAATAAAATATATTTTATAACTGTTGATTTCATTTTCCTCAAATACTTCTCCAAACATAAAGCAGTCATAACAAATTTCTCCAAATCGTAAAGAAAGAAAGAAAGAAAGAAGGACCAAGAGGCATATGGAAATACATACCAAGAGAGATTAATATTTAATTTTGTATTCTATTCAGACAAAATGATCATAACTTTATTTTAATATGAATCAGATCACACCTAAGAGAAAAATCTCTGAGATTCATTATCTATTTACAGTAAAGAAAACTATGCATTAATAATAAATAATTTGCAGCAGCTTACAATAAGACCTTGCCTAACCAAGAACGTTCTCCCTACAGCCCACAAAGGGAATAATTAGTTCTTAGTCTATCAGCATATTTCAGATTTATTTTAGCATTAAAAAAGTAAAAATATTCATGACTGAAATTTCTTCTTTTGTAATAATGAAGAGGGATGGATTTCTTGCACACTGGAGTGCTTCTGAAATTCTGTATAAAATTTATTTCTTTCCTGCAGAAAGCACCAAACCTAAAGGCCCAGATATTTGCATACACTATTGAGAGTGATCAATGTGATCCATATTCCTGAGATGCCTGTAGAACTGACAGAAGATCCTATAATCTTTTAGCTACCATAAATTCGATCACAGTATATTTTAAATCAAGCTATTTCTAGTGTAGAATTAATTTAGTTGGTCTTCCAAATAGATTAATTAAATGATGTTCAAGTTTCAAACTATTCACACTTCCTAAGCATCAAGAAAATTGCTGCAAGTTTACAATTAAATAGTCAGAAAGGGGAGGAGAAACCATGGGGAAAGAGGGGAGAACATAAGACGAGGAGAAACTATGGGGAAAGAGGGGAGAACATAAGACGGTCACCAACAACTCAAAAATTGGATAGCATCAGAAAAAAAGATCATTTGAAATGATCAGCCTATGTTAAAAGTACAATATTTCCAGTGAGATTAGGTTTAAGATTAAGAAAAAGGAGAAATTATGTGTTTAATTCCTCTTCTTTTGCAAACATCTTTGATTGACTACAAAGCAAACAGGGTACACCATACTGCTTTTTTAGTTAAAAACTAAAATGGACTTTTGGGAACCATTGTCTCTAATTGCATCTCATGTTGCTGGAATGTCTTTTGGTCAAAATTTTTCCAGGTCCTGGCAAATGCTGGGGACATGAGTCTGCAAGAGCGTGGACAGACCATCATTTTTCTAAATGAAGCAGAGGGGATGGACTGCAAAAAAATTCTCAAACATACCCTGACTGACAACGTGGTCCCAGCAGCACTGAAATATCCATCTCACAATCTGTGTGAAGTTCCCTGTATTATTTGTATTTCTTACTGAAAGGACTGGGGAGTAAAAAACCTGGATGCCATGGTTTAATCTGTCACAGCCATGAAAGACAGCCAATGCTGTAGCACTGCCAGTGTGTCTGACACAGGAGAAGATCAGCTGTCTCTCTTTGAGGCTTAGGTGCGTCCAAAAAATGGAAAATGTGGGAAGCAGACACAGATCACTTCAGAAATAAACAGAAAGATGTTTTCACACGTTATATTACTGGTAGAGAGGAAGACTAAAACATGTATAGGCAAATGTGGCTGGATATAATAACAACAAAAGTACACTAGGGATTTACCAGCAATAGGAGGGAGTGTTTTACAAAGATTTTCAGGCTTAGGATATTTATCGGGTTATGATGAAAAACTGGACAAAATATTGTGAAGTAGACATAGATAACTGACAATCTGCTGTACAAATAGCAGTAGGATTTCCTCAGCCTACTCAGAAATTTCAAATAAATGAACTTTCCAGGCTATAGGAAAGCTTTAAACTTTTCTGAAGCTGAAGGAGAATTTAAGCTGTTTGCAAAGGACAACCTAAAAAGTCAATTGAGGATTTTAAAGGATACGAAGGAGTTGTTACTCCACTTGATCTGTGAGTACTTGTAGCTTAAAATTAGCTACTATACTGCAAAATTCTGTAAAATTAAGCACTGTCACTTAACAACACAGTCATCATGAGAAAAAAAAAGCTTATAAAATAAAACACTGAGGGTTTCTTCCCATATGGAACAGACACAAAGAGTGTAGTAGACATGAACCAGTGTGCTAAGAACTGACACAATAAACTAGTTAAATAAAAGACATTTGAAACAACTTCTTCAGTATCTTATGCTTTCACAATATCTGTTCATCAGGGAGACAGTTTTTAAGGAAAAATTGTTTACACAATAAATATTTTTCTCAATGTGTTTGTTTAGTGACCATTGTCTATCCAGTATTGCACAAAACCTCCAAAAGCATCTTGAACCAACCACTACTCCCCAGATCTCCTTTCAGGTACAAACTGTATGGTAAATATCCACGTGGCAATATTTGTACATCTATTTATATCCAAATCTTAGGTGATATTGCAGAAATTTTCCTGTGTAGATAAACATAAATCTATATTCTCCGTAAATACTTTTTAAAAATGAAATTTTTCTCTTACTTGTTGAATAGAATGAATGAGTGAAAAGAAAAAGTGGACTTGTAATTGGAAAAGACAATAGTCCATAATACAGTCTTGATAATTATCAGACTAATGCAAAGATAAAGGGCTGAAGCATTATTTGTAGAAAAAGATAAAAAATTCTGTGTCTGTAATCTTACCTTAGAGAAGCACTACATCTTCATATTCATTAATGCACAGTTTTAAAAATTGAATTTTGCACTTCATTCAGTTTGTATCCTAAAGTCTTCCAACAAAAAATACTATAAATGATGTTTAAAATTGTTCTTGATAAAGACTTAACATCAGGGGTGGGGGCAAGTTTCTTTATTTGTGAGAAATTTAAGCTCTGATTGGGAAAATAATTCTGAGTATTCAAAATCTACAAATATTTTGACGAAAAAAATTCCACTGAGAAAAAAAAAATTTAGGCCAACAAGAATCAACTCTTTAAAATTTTGTGCCATTTTTAATTTTGTTCAAATACGGTATGCTGTTTTAAGGAAACCACAGGTATTATTTGTACTTACGAAAAACATAAATAGTACTAGTAATAATAAAACTGTTCAACTGCAAAGAATTCCATATGTAAATGCAACCCTCTCTACACTCAAATAAGATAAACTATGCCCTGCATTAATGGGACTTGTTTTGTGCATTTTTTTGCCAAACACCTGCTGGTCGAGCAAGATTGCTGACTGGTGAAATTGATTAAACTCCCATGTGGGGATATTGTGTTGTTTCTTTAACTCACTGAAATACAACACTTCACTTGGTGAGTGACAAAATGTTTTTGAGTAGATTATGTGTTTAATAAACATCTATCTGGTGCCCCAGGAAAAAAATTACACTTAGAAAAAATTCTCTTTTAAATGTTACTTTCTTTTCACGTTTTACTTTCCATACTAAAGGAAGGAAAACTACATTTATAGAATTTTCTATACTGATTATAGCAAAAATAGGACATCAAAATTTTCTAGTGTAATATACAATATTTCACAGTTTTGTCATTTTAGTTCCTGTACAATTTATGTTGCCTCTGTGCCATAAGGATGTTCATACTCATGTGACAGGGAAAAGAATTTTTATAGTTACAACATCTCCTTAATCCATCAAAAAAGAAAGCTAATACTGCAGGAAAACTCTCAGTAGATGTGAGAGAAGTAATTCATGGAAGCCATCAGCTAGTTTACAAATTTAGAAAAAAAGTGTTGATATATATTCAACAAATTATACAACAAAAGAGTCATAGATCCATGTGGAAAAATGCAGAAAAACGACTAAAAGAAGTTTATTGATCTGAATTACTAATGAATAATAGATGAAAAAATATTCATGATGAGCAGAATACCAAAGTGCATTTGTAGTATTGCATTACATACATAAGGAATATTTATTAATAGTTGATTCAATGTTGAATGTTAGGAATATGATATTCAAAGGATAGATAAAGTTCTTTTGCTAAAACTGAAGAGAAAGCGTTTTGCACCACACAGACCTCAGTCCTGGTTTATCAATTATGCAGATTTTGAACCCGACATAGCACCATATTTTTCCTTCCTCCCCATGAAACTAGGGTTCCTATTTTATTTAAGCAGAAGTAGATTGAAATGCTTTCTATGGCAAAAAGTACAGTGGGGGGTTGGTTCACATTTCAATTTCATTCTGACAGGAAGTTAAAGACTGACAAAAGCTGATAAATACCACAATTAAGATACTAACACTTCATCTCTAAAAGTCTCAGTAAAGTAATGTTTTTGCACATCTGACTTATTTTTTTCCCCAAGAAACTATTAGTTTATTTTAGAGGAAATTTCTGAAATCTCTTTACAAAAAAATAAAAGCCTTTACACTTGTTCTGATCTTGCTAATAACTAAGCTAATAGACCTAACATAGGAAATACGCAACCTGCTCCATGGGTTCTTAGTACCAGTGTTTGCATTCTTCATTCCATAAATATAATTTGTATCATAAGTGAAATAAAGAAAATATCAAGAAAAGGAATTAGCGGGTGGAGTTCTTTCCTGGCCAACGCACCAATTTATGTAGTGGTTTTACATACGCTGGCTCCCTGTGATGAGATAAGGATTAAGAGAAATGTAAAGCAAGTCTAAACCTTGAAAGATAAAAGATAGTTTATTAACAGAACTATGGACAAAAGAAAAAAAAACAAAAAAAATCAACCCCTAGATGTTTCTCCCCCCTCACCTTATTTGTCTTTCCGTACCAACACTTCTTTTTCCATCAACCACCTAAGAAACCAAAACTTGAAGGTCTTCGGCCAGTTTACCATCTTTGAAACAAACTTTTATCAGTTCAGTTGGAAAAAGGAGTCTCTCCTGTTTCACTAGGTTGATCTTCCCATAAGAAACACAGTTTCTTTTGTGGGGTTTAATATCACAGTGAACTCCCGCCCGGAGTCTGTTTAACTGTGACAGTCCTTTCCCCGATACGCAGCCTTTCCCGCGACTGCGTTGAGGACCCAAGCTAGAGTCTTGGGGGTAAAGTTTTAAGGACAGCAGTTTTTAGGTGTTCTTTCTCTCTCTCTCTCTCTGGAAGCAAGGTCTCTTATCCCTGGAGCAAGGGTTCTCTTCTTCTATTCCTGGGGCAAGGGTTTCTCATCTCTCTCTTCTCTGTAGCAAAATTCCCCATTTCTTTTCTGTTCAAGTTTCTCATGAACCATAACTACTCCAACATCTGCTTGCTTCAACACAGTTAAGATGCTGCACCCCCCCCAAGTCATACAATATGAGTTATAAGGAATTGTCCATCACCATAGATCTACAAGAGAATTTCAGCTTAAAGGTATCTCCTCTCTCTCTTCCCTCTAGACTTCCAGTCTTCTTTTTACTGACCCAGGCAATCTTGTTTGTTCTTTCTGTGTTCTTATTCTTTCTAAATCCATTCTATGCACNGTCCCCCCGCCACCCCCAGGGTGAAAGACAGGGGTGAACAGAGGCCCGGCCCGAGAGAGCCGTGCCAGCCGCATGGAACTGCATTTCCTTCCCCCTCCAGCCTGGGGGAGCCGCAGCGCTGCCCAAGGGAGAAGGGAGGGGGGGAATGGGGCCCCTTCCCTCCCCCAGGCAGGCCGGGGGCGGGCCCATCCGCCCCGCGGGGGGACTGACGGATCTCCCCCTTCACCCTGTTACCTGCACTGTGACCGGAAACAAAAGAGGAAGATTTTGGCTTCCTTGCTCTTAAAATGTAGGTTTGCCAAAGCGATTCTAACATGTAAGTGGTCACACAGAGGGCCTGTTACAGAACTAGCCAATCTCTGGGCTTCCCAGACCTATCGGAAGTTGTACCTGGAGGAAATCGTAAGAGCCTTTTCAGGAGACAAAAATTTGGCTTTTTTTTTAAACCATGACACCTTGGTGAAATAGTTTTTTCTTCTCTGTGTCTTCAGAGAGGCCCCAAAGTTATTGTTAACGAAAAGAGAGGAAAACCCTAGGTGTTATACTCCTTGAAAGCCGCCTCTTTCCTTCACAACAGAATACTAAATCCAGGTTAATTGTTCTTTAGCAGTCTTTACAGTTTTTGGCGTAGTAAAAGAGTTCCAAAAGTGTTTTACTGTTAAGAATGCTTCAGAAACATCAAGGTCTGTGAGGTCTGAGGAGACCATATGTGGAAAGGGCAAAAGGACCTGTGTGCTATCAGAGCTCTTCTGAAGTGCTTTTTGGTAGAATCGCTTGCACTTGATATCTTATCAAAGCCACAATGCATCCTCAAACTAATAAGCCAGAAAACACATGTATTACTTTCTTAAGTGGAAGGGGTGCAGTATCGAAAGCAGCCTTGCTGACAAAGACATGGGGGTGCTGGTGGATAAAAGGCTGCACGTGAGCTGACAACGTGCACTTGCAGCCCAGAAAGCCAATCATGTCCTGGGCTGCATCCAGCTTGTGGGTCCTCAGCACAGGAAAGACATGGACCTGTTCGAGTGAGCCAGAGAAGGGCCACCAAGACTGTTAGAAGGATGGAGCACATCTTCCAAGAGGAAAGGCAAACAGAATTGGAATTGTTCAGCCTGGAAAAGAGAAAGCTTAAACCTAACTGCACCCATCCAGTACCTGAAGGGAGCCTACAAGAAAGATGGGGACTATTTACCTGAGCATGTAGAGACAGGGCAAGGTGGAATGGTTTCAAACTGAAAGAGCATCAGGTTAGGTTAGCTATTGGGAAGAAATTCTTGACTGTGAGGGTAGTGAGGCACAGGAACATGTTGCCCAGAGAAACTGTGGATGCCCCATCTCTGGAAGTGTTTCATGCTAGGCTGGATGGAGCTCTGAGCAATCTGATCTAATGGAAGGTGTCCCGGCCCATCCCATGGCAATGGGGTTAGAACTAGAGGATCTTTCAGGTTCCCTTCCAATGCAAAGCATTCCATGCTTCTATGATATCATGCTCTGGGTTACCATACACAGTAAAAGCTGATGTCCAGGCCAAAAATAATAAAGCTCAATGGCACTATTCTCTGTGTCTTACTAGACTATGTAATACAGAATAAATCCTCATCTTCTTAAATCATCTCTTGAATTTTTTTTCTCTTTAAAGCCACTCCTTCAGTCACGAAGTTGTTGACTGGTCTGCATTTTAGAGAGCCTTATACATACCTCTGAAAGAGTTTTACAAGATTCTGTGAAAGGCTTACTTGACAAATTGCTATTTGGCAAGAGGTCATTGACAGCAAACTGCAGACTGATAGATATATAGATATGGCAAGGCATTGAAATATTAATGGAACGTATGTGACCCATGATTTGAAGGCTAGCATTTAAAACAAAGTTCACGAATGCCTTCCCCTTTCCACGTGCAATTTCAACCTGTGACTGAGTTCAGTGTTTATTAAAGCTATCACTCAATTAAATGGGAGATAACAAAGACAGCAAGAACAAAGAGCAGGGAAAGGTGGAGCTGAGGATCTCCAGAGAATTAAAGCAATTTAGGAAAACTGCTGATTTCTAAATTCTTAAAAGTTAAAGCTAGGTTTTTGATAACATTATTTTAAATGCTTGAGAAAAAAACCCATCTTCTCTGTATGTAAGCTGTGTGGAACCCAAGAAGGTTAGACAAAAACAGGTGTAAGAAATGTAAAGGTGAATAATTGTTTGTCTGCACTCTCATTCTCTTTAAAATAGTGTTTCTCACCATGGACAGTTTTCATCATGAATCAGTAAGTTCACAGCCATGAAAAAGAAATATATTCATATCTACCGAGCTAGCTAGATGGCTATTTGTATATGCACACAATGCATTCATACAAACATACACACAAATATAGGTTTTCCAATTTCCAGTGTGGAATGGATCACAATGAATGGCAGCATTGCATTGTGCATTTTCAGGAGCTGGCAGTGACAGGATCAGATTTTTTTAAAAACTGTTGTTAGTGCCAACTTTACTAATAAAGTTTTGGGGTTTTTTTTATGTTTAATAAACAGAACAAAAATGCTCATACTGGAAAAAAAAGGAGAAAAAGAGGAAAAGGAAAGAGGAAGACTAGGAGAAGAACTGTAGTAGAAACTAACTGTACTGCTGCAGAGAAAATGCAGTAGAATTAAGGTCTGTATTGTTCACTTAACTGAAAGCCTGGTAGTGAGTGTTGTAGATTATTTTTCAGCCACCATCTTCCATCTTCTGGGAAAGGCACTAGACTGTAACTTAGAAAACCATAATGATGATAATGATGATGATGATGATGATGATGATAATGATGTGGCTAGCCAGGACAAACTGCTTCCCCACAGTGCAGAATCTTTCCATGTAGAAAACTGTTAACAAAGTGCTGACAAAAGCTTGTTCATCTTATGTGGTGATGTTAAAAAATCAGGCTTCTTAGGGTGAATTCAGAGAGCAACTTCTTGGTCTGTAGCTGCCCTGTCCCTACAGCCTCTTATGGATATGAGTAGAGGAAGGGAACCCCTGCCACCTCCACCCACATTTCCTCTGAGTAAGCTTGAGACACACCAAGCACATTTATAGCCAAGCTAGAACAGCTAAGAAGAAACACAGACCAGGTCACACAGGCAGAAATGGTCTAAAAAACATTTGTCAAGGTATCAGTGATTTTGCCCCTTTGGTATTTACCTGAAGCTGATCTCTCTCCTTCAAAGACACTTCAAATAAGCTATGTAGCAATGTGTTGATATCAGAAGAGGACCCATCTATGCAACAGTATTGACATATGACTTGTGGTGGAATGACTTCACATTGCTGCCTGAAGACATACTCATTTAAAGTCCTGGATCCCCTGAGCACAGAATACAGATAACTGGTTCACCATGCACCCTTAATAGCCATTTTTAGTACTATTTTTTATTGTAGACTGTTTAAAAAAGACTGCAGGTACTTTCTTTTTGGCAATGACAAAGAGCAGGCAAGTTGGAGAGATGCCTCCAAGACACGTTGTCTATTCTTCCTAGAAACTCAACTCAGAGCTGTTAAATGGAAACCAAAAGGAACTAATCAACATTTTGTTTTCAAGATCCACGAAGTCTGAGCTTGGTGAATAAGAAATTCATATTTCATAATATAAAACACAGAAATTATAAGAGCAGGTCAGACCAAAGGTGTATGTTCCTCTCTTGTCCCTTCTGTTTCCTCTTTTACTTTTCCTAAACAAGAGAATAAAATCCACAGCTGCAGTGCTTCACAGTAGAGATTATTCAGGCAGGGAAACAGAGCTGCTTATGATTAACAACGTCTTTTTCTCTTTGAACAAGGTGTAGAGAGGTGCTGTATTTTGATAGAATTAACATAAATTAGCTTTCCAACAGAATCCTCTTCCTTGCTCTCTATTGTTGAGCAGAGTCTACTAGTCAGAACAGCTTTATTTTACCTGAATACAGACATAAAACACACAGTTAATAATTTTCTAATTCTCCCAAGTCTGTGTCATGGTCACCAACATGCATTCCCATGATATATACATTAAGTAAAATAAAGTAGAGAGAACTAAGTTGGAAAGTGCAATGGGAAATAACTTGCTCTGGCTGGACTCTAAGATGTGTGACCACATCACCTGACTAGGAACACTTCTGTGCAATCTGTCCACATTTGAAAATGTCACCACTTTTAAAGAACTATGAATTTTCAGGGACTGAATGTTGTTGAACACTGAGAAACTTTCTTCTCTTGGTGTAGGAAAAATAACTAGCAAAGGTTCGTACATGGTTTCATGTGTTTTAAAAATGGAACTGAATATATGTACCATCGGGTACAAATTTATACAGGGCACAAAGCTGAATTAAAACCAGCTAACATATTACATACTGTCATGTGACATGATCACATATGTATATTTTCATAACCACTCTTTCATCCATTTACTAATTAAACAGAAAACGAGAAAGGGGGCAATATTGTGGACAGGGTATTGATATTAAAAAAACAATGAAGCCTGTCTCAATATGTAAGTTTTAAATACTCTTTTAGGATTAAGATATGTTATAACTTACCAACAATAACTGCAAAGTTTGCAGATTTGATAGCAGTGATTTTCAAGCTATGCCACATCTGGAAATTATATAAATTTTTTGTGTATTCAGGTGAATAAACAATATCATAGTCTTTGGGATTACCACAATATTGTATTTCCTCATAGTACCTGTATTTCATTTTATTTGTGGCATTGAAATAATTAAGATTTTACTACCTAAGTATTCATATCAGGCATATCTGTGGTGACAAGATCATTTTTGAAAGCAGATCATTTTCAAGAGGTAAAGTGAGAAATTCCACGTAGAAATTGTGCTGAGTCACAAAATGTACCCATCCTGGAAGTTGATTGAATAAAGCAAGCCTAGTAGGATTCTAAATTAAAAATAGTTCCTAGATATTTCAGGAGGAAGAGGAGGAAGAGGGGATGTATATAATAATTTCTTCATATATATATGTGTGTGTGTGTGTGTGTGTGTGTGTATGTATATATATATATATATTTATACCAAAAGGATTTAAAACTGAAAGACTGGAAAAGATATAAGCAAGTGCAATGGAAGACTTTCATCCTCTCCAT
Organism: Picathartes gymnocephalus; assembly: GCA_013390045.1. Lineage (NCBI taxonomy): Eukaryota > Metazoa > Chordata > Aves > Passeriformes > Picathartidae > Picathartes > Picathartes gymnocephalus. Next base: position 105,603 of record WEKY01051510.1, read on the forward strand.
AGTTATGGGAACTAATTTTCTAATCACACAAATAAAAAAACCATTTAATTCACTTGTTGATCTATTTGATAATTTTAATAATGTAACTAGCCTGATGATCCAAGCATGTTAACATAGATATTCCAGTCATAAATTTCTTCATGCACTTTTTGAGAATAGCTCATAAATCTTCAGTTGTAACACCACGTAATTCAAAATTATAAACCAAATATTTTGCAACCAGTAAGCTTCAAGATGTCTCTGGAATTTACAAATATTTCTCTTCATGTCTTCAGTTATAAACCTTAAAAATACAATATTACCCAGTGGTGGGATTGGATTTTACTACTCAATACAGGAAAATATCACAGGAAATAATAACCTCCTTCATTATGGTGATTCCAAAGACTGATGGATTCTATTTTGACATTGTAATAAAGTTGAAACACAGGTTTCTCTTTAATCTGGCCTTGCATAGCAGCTTCCTGAAATCTAGAATGGTCACAGCATTTTGCATGTGCTACACTGTACCACTTCTTCTCTCCATTATCAAAGGTATCATACAACATGCCAGTGTTAAATAAATAGAAAATTTTCTTACCATATCAAAAATCTTGTTGTTTTAATCTCTTGGTGAGCTACTGACATGTCCCAATATGCCTATTACAAACATTGCAGGCCAGAATCTACTTATTCTCTACAATATTTCAAAAGGAAATACGTAAAAATGGGGTTTCTGAGCTCCTGCAGAGCAGGTTATTCTGAAGCTTTCAAAGAATCATGGACTGCAGCTGTACTACCCTCAACCCACAGAATTTATTCTATTTCAGAAAAGGTGAAATAAGGATGTAGTTAGTAATGTTATTTCACTGAAACTATTTGTTACAATCACAGTTTATTTCCAGCTTTTGTCAAACAGATATAATAGCAATGCAGTATAATTATATAACAAAACAACTTCTGTCTGCCTATTCTGATGTATGCACCAAGTTACATAGGTTCTGTGAAAGAAACAACATTTTTCCCTCTGAGTCTTACTCTCCTTTTGATGTGACTGTAAACAACATGCCACATGAAATCACTGCAGTCACTTGAATCTACTGAAACTACAAAGTCAGATAAATTTGGAAGTTCATTTCCCTTCCTGGCTGCTATTACAAGATGTAAAGCAAAATGGGGGCAGGAGGAAATTTTGAGTGACATGAAAAAAAGCACCTGCAGACTGTTGTAAATTACACCTCTTTTACAGTGCACTCTTGGCCCTTTCTGAAGAAATGTGTAAATCAGCTCATTTTTTTATAACAGATCTCGTAACAATGGGATTCTTTTCCCTGTTTCTAAGACTGTCTTTAAAAATACTAAAACGTGAAAGTCTTTCCGGTATTGAGGATATTTCATATTTACAGAACTTTATGGTTTTGAAGCTCTAGTGTGACACATAAAATCAAGATTTCATCTCTGGAAATGTCACAGGTTTCACTTCTGACACTGAACAAGGTATTCTTTCTACACAGATACTTCAGCTACCAATAAATAAAAGGAGAAAACTAATTTTACATTTACTCTCTTTTTCTTCTTTACAGATGTATTTATTGACTATCATCTGGGATCTCTACATTCATCAGTGATAAATCCTCCATGCAATATGAATAATTTGGGTTTTTTTCCCAAATACGTCCTTTTTCAAGCTGGCTTCCTCTCCCTTGATTGATATGAACAAGATATGCACTTACCTGATTTGGAGCACTGACCTCATGTCTACTAACACTCCCTGTGTTGCACTTGCATAAAAAGTCCCAGAGAGAATACTACATAGGGGGAAATGCAATTATTTTGTTTGACAATAACTATTTTGGGTTATTTTTGAGCAAATATTTATAATGACATTTCTATAGTTCATTATCCTCTAAATCTTGACTACTAGCAATATCCAATAAAAAGAAAAAAAAAATTAAATATCTCTTCTTATGTTTTTCTAGTCATTCAACAACTTGTTCAGTTTGATTTCTTTAAGCTTACCTGCCACCCAGCCTGCATGGCAATGCATCACATACCTGTACAGTTTGTTAATGAACCGAGTCTTTCTCTCTTGTTTTTGGAGCTATCACTGCTACCTCTCTGCTAGACCATAGCTGGTAAATTGTTTCTGTTGCAAAGACACAAGAACCAAAGAACTAAAAGTTCTAATTTTTTCTAAGTACTTGTTGAAATTTTGCCAGTTCTTTGCCATCTCCCAAGGTGCTGAATTTTATACTCTAATTATTTTTCATATTATAACTCCATCCCCAGTAGCAGCAACACATATTGGATTATTTCCCCCTCCTGGGAGTAGCAACTAATTCCCTTCTTTTTAAGAGGAAAGGACCTTGACTGTGATCCTAAAAACTGTGGTCTGACCTTCAGAAATAAGTCCAAAAGCACAGTAAGTTGAGACAGCAGGTTTCTCTTGAACAACAGCAGCAGCTGTGGGAGCTCTGACAGTTCTGAAGAACTGATTCCTTTCTAGGTTGCCATGGTGAGGCTTCTAATTTATAAGCCATTAATGTTATGCTTTTGTTCCTCAAAGTCAAAATTAATTGTTTAGCAAATGCCTTCCACAGGAGGTGAGTTAATGAAAGAAATCAGTGTACAAATCCTACAAATAAATTAGTAATCTATCCTTTCATAATCTCTTCTTTTGAAATTCTTACTTTTTAAATTCCTCATTAAAATTGTGCATGAGTTTTTAGTTGTCCATACATTACTATTTTAGCTAAAATACTTTTTTTTAAAAGTCTCCTCAATGCTGTCCCAGTTCTCAATGCAATGCATGTATCCTGCAGCCTGTCTTAGCTTTATAATTAATATATGCTGACCAAAGAAACTCTTCTGATTATAAACAGATCACTTACTGAAGTTAAAAATTTCAAAGCAACAACTTTATATCATAAAACATATTTTCTATGCAAAATTGGCGATTACATCCCGTATCTCTCAGTTCTGTTCTTTATATATCCTCTTTGCTCGTCTTTAATTTCTACCTGCAGTAATTATTTTGCTATAGAGAAGTCCCACCTTCAGTACACTGTTACCCACACTAATAAATTTCAAACATACATCACCCTTGTTTCCAATAAATATCACAAAGGCAAACCCATCATACAAGCTGTATTCAAATGGTCCAAAAAACCAACCACAGTGACGAGTGCACTAGTTAGTACCATTAGCACCATAGGAATATATTCTTTTATATTTTGGGGCTACCAAAAATTATAAATTATTCTAAAAGCAAAATTCAATCACTGTGTTTTCAGCTCCTGAAGCCAAAGTGTCTGGACACTTTGATTTATTGCTGATGGCCAAATCATATATGCACCCCTACAGCTTCATTTCAAATGATGCAGAAAAGATTGACCGCCCGGTATTAATCCTCCAGAAACTGAACATTTAGCTTTTCAGGAGCACCTACTTGTTAAAAACACAAGCATGACATAGGAATAAGTAGTTAGTGACTTATGGTGCTAAAGGCTAATCAGTGCTATCTGTAATATGAGAGAGATTTAAATCAGAATGTTTTTCTTTATGTCATCATGGGAAGGGTTCATCTGGAATGGTACAGCCGAAGACAGCAAAATAAATGGAATGAAGCGTCATGTGAAAAAGAGACATTTAGGAAAAAAAAAACCATGCAAAACCAGACGTACATAAAATTGAAAGAAATATACACTCATCAAATTGAAATGGCATGAAGTAGCAGTACATGGAGAAGTGATAGGCAGGGAATAGTCAAACAGCCAGCTGAGAAATCATTGCTGGAACATAGCTGCTGCAAATGGCTAAACCTTCAGCCTTCAAGAGTATTATTCTGATAAAAGTGTGCAACTTTTCTGTACAATGAAGAAACATACTGGAACACAACTCAGCTGCTGGCCTAAGCTTTGGAACAACTGCTGTCATTTAATTTCACATATTTAATGTACTAAAAAAAACTAAAGTCTCCAAAGAAAATTAATTATTGTGTAAAAATTATGCTTTTAAGACCTGAATTGCTGAGAAAAAAAGTAGAGTAGACAACAGTTCCTGTCTAAATCCCATTGAAATAAACTAGTTCAAACATCTCTCTCTGACAGAATTTACAGGTTCCCATGATAATTGTCTTATGCTTGCCATAACAAAAAAAACGTCAAGGAAGCACATCTAAATTTTGTGGCAATATTTATGTCTCTGAGAGTATCTTCCATCTCTCTCTCTCATATCTGCATTATTGTGACTTATGTTGAAAAGACACGTTGCTGAACAGTTTTAGCACAATTACATCTTTCTATGAAATGCTTTATCTTGAGTTCAACAGTTACAATAGACACTCCAGCCAGACAATTCAGAATTTCATTACCTCTCTTCATGAGTGTTTGAAAACTGGAGCACTAGTCCCATCATCAGTCCACTTTCTCATACCCTTTGCTGCTGTTCTTTTCAGATGCAGTCTTTATTTTCCTGAATTATCTGCCTGTGACAGGAATCCTTGCTCTTTGTTTTCTCTCTTATTTTTGTTTCCATAAATACTGAAGACATCTACAAAGTAGTCCAAGAAAATCCCTCCTTGAAGAAAAATGGAGAGCAATGGGCAAGTTCAGGTAAATTCCCTGAAAATGGAGTAATAGAAGCTTACACTCATGAACCTGAACGCCCTAGGGCTGCCTGATAGAAAGTACCCATGGAACAGAGAGACTCTCCACAGGTACCAACCTATTCCTAGAGATGTGATGGCAAAAGTGTGTTCTAATGACAGATTTTGAAGAGGATGAGGCTGTAGCATTGTGAACACCTACTGGGACCTCTTCCAAGGCACAAGTGACAAAGTTGAAGAACACATCCAAGTATTTGTTTGAAAATCTTAGCGGACAATGAAAACTAGCAGTAGAGATTTCATTTTATCTGAAGGAACTGTCCACTTCTCATACTGGGCATAAAGATGGAATCAGTGCCTCTTGCAGTTTGGGGTTTTTTTCCCCATCCCTTGAAATAGTAAGAAATATGTAATTTCCTGACAAATCCATCAACATCTATGAATGAAATAGTCTGAGGCAGTTTGTCTCACGGGCTCCTTGCACACAGCTGAGCTTCTAATATACATTTTTAATTTCTTACATTAATAAGGGTTGGAAATGTTTTATTCCCCCAGATGAGAGCTCTGATTCTCCAGTGTAGTGGGGTAATAAGTTTGTAATTTGTAAAGCAATTTGATGATTGCAAAATGCACATTATATTGTGATTATATTCTTTTTAAAGCATCAATGTTTTTAAACAAAAACACTAACATTCCTGTATTCATTTAACATCTTCGTTACTTGCAAATTTTTTATACTTTCTGTGTAGTGTCAGATCACTAGTGTTAATGTGCAATGGAGTTTATACTTTGACAAAAATACCAAGCTCATTGTGCTAGACCGAGTCGTGTTAAAGCAGTCATGTTCATTGTACTTTATTGTGTTTCATGACTGCATAGAATCATAGACTGGTTTGTGTTGGAAGCAACTTTGAAGATTTCTGGTTCCAACCTCACTGCCATGGGCAGGGACATCCTCCACTTGACCAGATTGCTCAGAGCTTCATCCATCCTGGCCTAAAACACTTCCAGAGATGGGGCATCCTCAACTTCCCTGGGCAATCTGTTTCTGTTGACCGTCACAGTAACAACTTCCGCCTGATATTTAACCTATCTAAACCGATGCCCTTTTAGTTGGAAGTGATTCCCCCTTGTCCTGTCACTTTGTGCTCTTGTAAAGCATCCCTCTCCATCTTTCTTGTAGTCTCCCTTCAGGTACTGGCAGGCCGCAATTAGGTTACCCTAACGCCTTCTCTTGTCCAGGCTGAACAATTCCAATTCTGTTCACTTTTGCTCTTGGAAGAGGTGCTTCATCCCTCTAATCATCTTGGTGGCCTCCTTTGTACTCACTCCAATAAATTCATGTCCTTCCTGTGCCAGGGACTCCAGAGCTGGATGCAACATTCCAGGTGAGGTCTCATGAGAACAGAGTAGAGGAGCAAGTTTTATGCATTACTGTTTATTCTGGTCTTTTTGAAACAAACACCAAAAAAAAGGCAACTGCAAACATTAACAAATTAATATTTTAAAATAATACTGCTTTTTCTTTTCATGCAAAATGCTCCAATTAGTCAACCTCATGGAAACTAGGAGTCATGTCTCCTCCCACATATCTCTTGAGAAATTAAAGGATAATTTTTCTTCCCTTCTGACATGGATTTGGGTCCTTAAACAACCCAAATTGTTTCAGAATTGCCATCAATTCAACAGATGTTTGTAATATTTTGATGTCTTGGGCAATCAGATTGGAATAGTTTGCCATGTACTTTTTGTCTCCCTTGAATACCAATGGATATATCCAAGAACGTCCTGAATTTAAACAACCATTTTCACATGTTCATACTAATTCTTGAGTCATGGTAGTTGTTTCATTATTAATAATGTAATATTTATAATGTAATATTAATGTATATGTAATAATGTTGACTACAGGAAGCCCAAGAAGTCAGCTTTTATTTCATTTTCCATAAATCTTTCATAAAGCACAACTGTAGTTCATAATTTGCTTTGCATGCCTATAAAAATAATACCTAAACACTTTACGAAATAAAGCACAATAGTGGCTGTTATAGCAAGATCTTTCCATAATTATCTTTTTCTTGCCATGAAAACATGTGCTTTTTAAATCAAAATCAGAATCAGAGAAAGTTCTCCAGGAATGAATTTTCTCCTAGGGTTAGCTAGGAAAGCAGGGATCCTACTCTTGTTGCATGGTTATAACATGAATAAAGAGTGTGCTGCAGAGAACAGGTAGCAGCTGTAATTCTGATATATTATTCTGTAAGAGCTGCACAAGGCCATGTCTGCAATTCTTTGAATGTCTGGGTAAGCACTGTTCTCCATGTATTATTAATGTCCATGGGAAGTTCAGCTTCATGCTTAGCACTAGTGCCTTTCTTTCCTGCGGCCTGCAATACATAGCACTGTGGCATTCATATCAATACTGAAGAAGGTATTTAGGTTGATCCAATTTTTACTTTTATAATATAATTTTTATTAAAGAGTTGCATTTTTTGAGTGAATTGAAGTCAGTCACTGGAGAGTTTTTTTACAAAAATCCCTTGCTGAAAATATTTACATGAAGAATTTAAATTAAATTGTAGCTTATACATTGAATACATTAAGTACCAGTCTTTCTATTTTATCAATTTTTTTCTTTCAAAGTCTTGGGTTTGGCACCTTGGGTAATCTTAATATCATGTCAATCTGAAAACTAACTAAAAAACATAAGAATTTCTGCTCTCAAAAATTAAAATTATCATATCTATATCTCTCTCTACCTTGCATTACAAATCCTACCACCTGTAAATTATACAACTTTCATGTGCTTTAAAACCCACAAATAATGTGATGTTATATGACACAAATTGAAAAGTTGTTTTAGAATTATTTTGTGCTGTGCTCACTTTGCTACATCTTTTGTGATAAGACTTGCCTACTAATATATAAAACAAAACCCTTTTCATATCAAAATATTATGAGTGTAAGAGATTTCAGCAGTAATAGAACTCACTATTTCTAAATCAGTGAATATATTTACAGTGTAACCAGCATTATGAAACTATGTTTGACAGATAAAAGTATGAAATATATAAATAAACAAGTAAATTAGTTTTGAACTATTTTTAGTGTTGTGCAACATATTTACATTTTTTAAAGCCAGGAATGTTACACGAGATAATCAAAACTCAGAAAAAAAAGAAATAAACACCTCATTTTCTTGAAAGATTTCCATCTACTTCTGTTTCACTCAAGGACCAGTTTCTCAAGGGGTTGTTTTTAATATATGACATATAGGTGTTATATAAAAATTATATTATAATCACTATCCATAAAATCTTTAAAGTTCAGAGCCATCTTAGTCATAAAATGATTTCAATCAGGCGTTATCAATCAATCAATCAATCAATCAAGTTTCCACCAAAAGCTTTAAGTAAAGAGAAGTAGTAAATTATCTGTATTCTTTGCACTTTATATTAAGTTGTCTAATAAATATCTTCTAAGTAAATGTACTTGAGTGGGACATTGAAAACTTTTGGACAACTGAATGAAAAATATTTTTAGCAGAAAAATATCTTGTTCATGTAGTTCAATCATAGCCAAAATGTTTCTTCTTATGATTAGTTGGAACTTCACTAGATCCTCTGGATTCTATTTGTCTTCTTAACTGAAAGAGATTTTATATACAAAAAGATGTAGGGCACATTTTCTGTGCAAAGATTTTTTTTTTCATTTCAGCATAAAAATATGGATGTAGAAGAATAAATATACTGAATAAAATCATATTTTTTCAGATTAAGTTGAGATTTTGCAAAACTTGCACTTTTTATAGCTGTATCTATTTCTTCTCAAATAGAGTGGGGATACTATTTTATGCATCTGTTCCACAATAACAGTGTTTAAGGCCAATCAACATAGTGGCAATTGCCACAAAGAAGGCTTGAAAATATTCGAAGTTTTAAAATCTTCTGCAGAGTTTTGCTACATTGAAGTAAGCAGGCCTGCCCTGATTAATTTGCTAAGCTATATTCCCTCCTAACTCTGAAGCAACAAGAGTAGTATCAAAACCTGCAAAATACTGTAATATTGTACACAATAAAATGGCAA
>WEKY01051511.1:0-42423 GCA_013390045.1 Picathartes gymnocephalus
TTAATGGCCCTAGTAAGTCTTGCCTGGGACCACCCTGCTCATGATCCAGAGCCCCTTTTCAATCCTTGGGGTTGTCAGTCCCTGCTCTAGTCATGTTGCAGCAGTGCTGGTCTCCATGACCCTGCTGAGGTAGGCCAATGTCCTAGCTTGTCCCTGTGGTGACAGTCAGAGTCCAGGGAAGAAGTCATTGCTTTGAGTGAAGGTAGAATGATGGGCCACTGGAGTGGAGATTCATTGGATGTTTCTGTAGGTCTTAGGCTATTTTTTTTTTTTTTCTGTAGTGAAGGAACTAGAGGAGAATTAAGGGAATTAGACTGGAGCTGATCTCTCACAACTACTTGGCTGGGTTGGGTTTGGTTTGAGGAAAAGTTATTAGTGTCTGGTTTCTGGTGCTCTGTTTGCCTGAAGACTAAATTCTCTATGAAACTTCTTTTCCCAGATATAAGTTATGAATTAAGAATTAAACCCTTGTGACTCAGTAACCATATGAGACATTTGACCAAGAGGTTTATCTCATCACCCTGGTTTTGGTCCCTCATGGTCCAATAACTTTCCCACAACCCTTCAGCCTTGATTTGTTGCAGTTACACAAGGATTTGGATTCTTTTTGAGACTACATTTGTATTATTACTATTGTTACCTCTAATATTTTTAGAGGAGGGTTGAGAATGCAAATGAAAATGCAGTATTTGATTGTGTTGCCATGAGTAAATAAAGCCTGCAAAAATTCAGATTTTCTAGGTCAATAAATGAATATTTATTATTCGGAAATCTATTGTGACGAGGAAGAAGTTCAAAACTTGACAATGATGAATAGCTTGTATTGTTTCTGAACTCAGAGATATCTAAGGGAAAAATTCTTTTTATAGAAAGGGACTCTCAGGGGACGAAAAGAGACTGGCATAAACTATATATTCTGCCTATTTGTAGAACCAGTGCTAAACAACAGAAGATTTTAAAGGGCTAGTGATCTCTTTTCCCCTTCAGTTAGTTTCGCAGTGTTTCACAACTTTTCACAACTTAATAGTAGTTTGGGGCACTGTGGGAAGGTAGGGATGGAGGTTCCTGATCACTGAGCTTTCATGTTGCCAGCAGCTATTCCAAAACCAGAGCTCTTCCAGCATGCTGTCAGTAACTCCATCTCTTCATTTGCTTGGCTCATTCACAAAAATGAGCTCCTCTTGCTTTCAAGAAAGCATGTTTGGCTGAGCTTGTGGAGAAGCAACTTTCCCTTTGTCTTGTACATCATGGCTGATGCCAGTATAGGAACTTAGGAAAAGCATCAGTTATTTAGAAAAATAATATTAACTGAGTGCCCAATGCTTTTGGCACCCAAGAGATGGACAGAGTGCCATTCTTGATCAGCCCAGAGGACAGAAAAGGATGCTTTTCACAGGCTTCCAACCTATCTTTGTGTTCATCCAGCATTCATCTCAAGACCCAAAGTTCACCACAGTAGCACTGGATATAAAGACTGACTAATGGTTTGTGTCAATTGCTGAGGACAATGGCTATAATTTAAAGGAACCTAATTTAAACTTACAGTTCTTCTTAGTTGATCTGGGGTATCTCAATGATCAGGTCAGCCTGAAAGTATCTCTAGTGCTTCAAATGTAGTTAGCCTGATCTGATTGCTTTTCCAAAACTGGGGGCTAGTGTGTGTTGTGAATTATCCTTTGCTTTTGCTACCTCTCTTTTGGAAGAAGGGTTGTGTTTCTACCACAGGCCCTCAGGCCCTTGGAAAATAAAGTCAGAAGGATCTGAGAGAATCCCATGTATGCTTTCCCACAGGATAGAAGGATGGAGCGAGGGTGTCTGGGGTGCAGCTGGCTGAAATGATGACTTCAGCACTGCAGGGATCATCAATGTGTTGTCAAGGTTGCATCACTGGGCCAATGCATCCAGCAAAGGCTGCAGGTACACTGAGGAAGAGCTATTGTACGTGTGACCTTTTCTTAGAGTTTTTACTGGGCCTTTAGTTACACCCAGTACAGCCTACTTTGTAAAGTCCTAGATAAAACAGCTTTTAAAACTTGGCATATCATTATTTAACTAAGGGGTTAGTTCCCAATGGAAAGGTCTTTTCAGCTTATCTTTGAAAGACAGGCTTTATTGTGTTCTGGCTCCATGATAACTTCTCCAGTTTGTCCTCTGTTTAAGAGAAATCTGTTCCATAATTTACAACTTCTCCCTCTTGAATTTGTATGCTCTGAGGGTTAACACCTTTAAATGTGGTGCATCCAAAGGAAAGAATAGCTGACTTGAAAAATATGCTTATTAAATGCATTAGTGAGATGACAGATTCTCCATATTGTTGCCAATCTGCATCTCCCAACCTCCTTGCTTGCACTAAGTAAGGACTTACTCCTGGAATTCAAAGTTGCTTCTGTTGTTAAATCTCATAGGTTCCAGCTAAGAGTCGACATCAAATGAATGTATCTCCACTCTGCAAAAGCAGGCAACCTGTCTCTTTTTGCCTAAGGGAGAGTAACACAGAAGGCAAAGCACTTGTTGTTGCCAAGAAGCCTCCAGTCCAAGAGCTCGAGAAATCTGACTTAGTAAAGAATTTTTTATGTTTGTTTACAAGTTAAAAATTCACTTTTTCTACAGTAGATTCAGGACTGATTAATGTTATAGGAACTGTATTATAAACTCTATATCCATGCTTAAGGCAATAGTTACTGAAATCCCAAACCATCTGAGCAAATCTGCTTCAGATTAGGCTTGTACTTTATTCTTTTGAGAACAGAAACCAAGTTTAGAGTCAAAAGTTAATTTCTTATGATGGGTTGTAGAAAAAAGAGCATATCGCACAAATGTATTCTGTGTTAACCCAGTCACTGTGGAATAGCTTTCTATAGGGAGAGAATTAGGAAAAAACATAAGAAGCTCTTGCATCATATCTAAGGATTATCCATGAACAGTGAAATCAAACTGAATCACAAAATGCAAAATACATTTACAGGTGGTGCTGTCTTTTTCCCTTGTGAAGTAGGAATGGGCTGATATTGTTGTGGGGCAAATTTAAAGTTAAAAATTGAAGTTCCTACTCCAATCGTTACATGTTTAAGTGTGTGTTTAAAGGATACATTTTGGATGGTTAAAGCAAAATTTATTCTAAATGCAGAAGTTAAAGAAGTATCTATTTGACAAATAGCTTTAAAAATTCACTATGAATACAAGGCTCAGAATGATTTATTAAGCCCACTAAAGCTGGCGTCATGCATAAGCAATGAAGGATGGCATGCTGTAGCTCTGTTCTAGCTTTGCAAGTTCTGCTGCTGGTTTTAAAGTTCCTAACTTTTAAAGCTTTCTTCCTTTACTGAAATGCAAATGTCAGTCCATCTGTTGTATGCCATATGCTTTTTTAAACAATATTATTGTTTAAATGTTGGTTTATTAAAAAAAAATCCTGAAATACTCTCTTCTTGCACTCTAAAGAATTTTGTTTTAGTTTTTATAGATTCCACCAGTGTTTGCTGAGACATAAAACCTAACTTTTGACCTTGATCAAGCTGTCATTCAACTTTATTCATACTGGTGCTCAATACACAGTAGTTTTTCAGATAACAATAAATTCAAAATGTTCTCATTAACAATTATTTTCTAGGCATGAAAGGGCCAACTGAATGGTCAAAATGAATGAATGGAAAACTCCTAAGTTTTGCAAAGCTATCTGTCTTTTGCATGAAGAGTGTGACGCAGTGGAGTCTGGAATCGAAACAGTTTGAAAAAATAAAGGAGTAAAGGATGTTGCAGCTTTTTATTTGGAGAAAATATAATCTGAATCCAACTGTGAAAGAGCTTGTACAGTTTTGAAAGAAAATGCTTAAATGTTGGTAGGAAGGTAAAAGGTTATCAAGGGATACACAAGTGAAAATACATAGTGGAGGGAGGTTTAATTCAATAATCAAGTGAATTGGTTCTGCTGGGTTGAATGACAAGGAGTTCTGGAAGTCTCAGATCCAAACAAAGGTAAAGACTAGAGACAGTGGGATTTCTGTTTTATTTTTGAAGTTCATGTGAAGAGCTGCAATGTCTGCCCTTCCAGCTACATTCAAGACTCTCTACCAGAAAAGCTGGGATTTGGAGGGGCCCTGTCCTTTGGGGAGAAAAGATAACTTTGAGATTATGCCCTTCCATAGGGAAAACAGGTTTATACCAATCTCTCACAGATTGTGAACTGGAATCTGCCACAACATGAAGAGCAAAATGCAGTTCTTGAATGGGAAAAAAGGGAGGTGTGCTGCTCTACACAGGCATGCACTAGGATCTGTGGGCAAGGCCTGTATGGATTTGGGTCCTTTTCCCTGTCCTTTTTATATGAACCACTGGATGCCTAGCCTGGCCTTTTGATGTGGTGAGCAGAGAGCAAGCTACTTCCATGCTAAACCAAAAATACAGCATTGACATGGCACTCAGGGACTGGGTAGATACATGCTCTGAGCTTGTCCCAAATTCTCAGTAAGGTGCTTTACACCACTTTGGGAAACCTTTTCTATTTTCAGTCTAGTCTCCAAGGCTGCATATCTAATAGTAAATACAGCAGGTTGTATTTACCTTCCAGCCCATCATCAAATGGAAGAGTCGCGATCATTTCAACATCTTCACGTTCTTTTTCTTCTAGACAGGGACAGTCTTATGTGATCTGTTTCCTGGCAACTGTCCCCCAGCCCAAGCCTGCACATGTGGGATGGAGCTGCTGGGTGCAACTAAAGCCCAGCTGGTGAGCTGCAGGATGTTAAACAGCATGGCTGTACATGTGCCAGGGCACAGGTCTGTGCTCTGGGCCTGCGTAGTTTATTATTTTTGCCACAGCCCAAGTACTATGTCCCCTTAAGCATTTGAATTCCTTTCTGATTTGAGTTCTTCTGTAGCCAGCAAGAGCTGGTGTTTGATTCTCTTCCTGATTACATCTGGAAGGAAACTTCTTAAACATTGATGGTAAGAAACCTGTACCATAAGTTATTTCCAGCTTACATAGAAATGCATTTTCTATTTAGTGGAAATGCAATTTTATTTACTTCTCTTCAGAACCTCTTGAACTGCATGTCTTGCTAGTGTAGTTTGATAGCAGTTAAATTAGCCTGTTAAGGCAAAGCTGTTCAGGGATTTGAAGGGGTCTGATCATACTGCTGTGGTATAATGTTATCATTATTAAGTTTTTGTGTGTTCTGTTGGGTCTACCTTAACAATGACTAAAGATGAGTAACGAACATAAAGGATTTCTTCAGTCTCACTTGAAGGTGGTTTTTTGTTTTTTTTTTTTTTTTTTTCATTCTGGTTGCCCTTTTTTTTTTTTTTTTTTCCATTCAGCTGCACTTTGTTCTATTAGAGTTTTGGTTGCTTATAGACATAAGCCACTGAGGTATGTTTTGTTTCCTTACTCATCACTTGTTTTTCTGGACAGAATGTCCCTACTACCAATTACCTGCATGTTGCCTGACTCTTTTCCTTTTGAAATCCATGAGGAAAAATGGTGTAATAAATAATCACATAAACATTGTAATAGTGCTTGAAAGTTGACAAGGAAAGGAATAATAGTCAGCATGGATTTGTCAAGAAGAAATTATATCAGACTAACCTATTTTTTTCTATGACCATATAGACAGGTTGTTTTGATGGGGAGAATCAATAGATGCCACAAGCCCTGACATTAGAATGCTCTCATATTCCTGCAGATAAGCTGGGGGAAACATGCTCTGGATGTGAAATTTCTCATGTGGCTGGTTTTGTGTTCTCAATGCATAATTCTCCATGGGTCACTGATTAAATGGTGGGTAAGCAGTAGTGAGGCATTGTAAGGGTCTGTTATGACTCTGGGCATACTCAATCTTTTCATTAGAAACTGATAGAAGAGGGAGCATGGGTATTATACTTGCAGGTAATACTAAACAGGGAGAGACAAAGGTGTGCGAGGTCCTAGAGAAGCTTCCACTGGAGTGATAGTGTATAGTTTAGGATATTGTATCCCAAGGAATATGTGTATGGCTCTTATTGGAAAGGAACAAGAAGGACCAGTGGCCTGTGAGGGAAGGCTGAAAGAGCTGGGGTTTCTTGGTCCAGGGGAAGAACAAGAGGAAAGATAAATCCTAAGTATGCAGAAAGCTCCCTTAAAGAGGAAGGGAAAAAGTTGCTCTCTTGTCTGTGTCATATAAGAGAGAAAATAATGGACTTAAATTGTACCAGAGGACACTGAGGTTTGACAATGGGAAAACCTTTTAACATTCAGGATAATTAAGCACAGGAATGTGCTGCCTGAGGAAGATGCATAATCTCTTACTGTGGTTTGTTGTTTTTTGGTTTTTTTTTCCCAAAAAAGAGCTAGACAAAAATCTGTCTGGACTGATATAGTTACAAGTTGATTATTGCTTTAGAGCAAGGGGATGGTTTAGATGAATTCTTGATTTCTTCAGGCACTATTGCCTGTAGTTCTGTATGTCACTGCTGAATTCAGCACGTCCATATTCATGTCTAAAAGCTGGCTGAATATGTAGGGAGCCTGAGTTTTTGCTCAGACCTCTCCTCTGTGCTTTCCTATAATCCATAAAACGAAGCCCAGAAGAGGTAGATCTAATTATGTTTTCGTTTAGAAGCATAAGTATTAGGGAGGTAAGAGATAAAGAATCTCGGGTGAGAAATGTCTTGACTTCCCAGTGACATCCTGCCAAGTGTACCGAGTTCAGTGTTGTTATGCTCCCAAATGGCCCATCTATGATTGCATTAGCACAAAGTATCACCATCTGAGAAGAGTTCACATGCAGCATTCGTTGAATTAAAATTTAAAGCAATAAATGAGGGCTTATAATGTATTGGCAACATTATCAGTAGCAAGATTGCCAGCATATTAGTGACTATTATGGATTGACTACTGGGGAATTCATTAAATTTACAAATCTCCTCAAATGAACCCAGTGGCTAAAATACTAATTGCTGCCCTTGGGAGCACTCTGGCCATTTAGTTTCCAAGCAGAGCTTACTCTGAGAAGAGGATTATGCTACTGATGTTTCCTTGAATTAAGGAGTAGAGTCAATTTATGTCAGGGTTTTTCAACATTGACAATAGTTTCTGTTTGTGCAAAGCTTGCTGCCTTACTAAACATAGGGCCTAAAAGAAATAATTTTATGAGTGAAAAATACATTATTTAACACAAAATGCCCCAAAAATATAAACACTAACTGACATTATATTTGTGCAATGAAGCTTAATCTAAAGGCTGTGATTGTTTGGCTGTGCAGAGGACAGCAGTGATTTCTGTCTGTGCAGTCACTTCTGCTAAAAGAGAATTGCTGAGGCTTTAAAAATGAATGTAGAGAAATCCTCTACTTCTTAAGCTGATGGACACTTCAAGGTTAATGCTGCAGCTTCAAATGTATCTGCATATTTGTGAAAGTGCACTAGAGAAATTCTCCAAAGATTGAAACTGTAACTGTCTTCAGCAGTGTGGATCTGCGGAATATTCTTGGATTCACCCAAAGTGCAAAGGGTCACAATCTGGATTTAATTTTCTTATTTGCAAATTCTGATTCTGGTTTAGACAACTGAAGATGGTAGAAGCAGAATAGACCTTCTCCAGGTGCTCGTGATTGAATCGCAAATTGGTTTATTGACTGCAAAATTGAGATCTTTAATAACTTTCATGGGTCAGTACCTGCAGAGTCAATGCCTTTAGTGGAACTAGAATTATAACTCAACTGTAATATAGAAAAGATGAACCATTTTTGGATGAGGTGACTTTTTTTTGATAGATCCTTAGTGTTATATACTAAATGTTAAAGATAGCAGTAATAGTTACCTATGGCTGAGAGAGGACAGGAAATCTAGGGCTTGTTCATCTGGTGGGCTGCTATTCTGGGACCCTGAAGACCAACACCTCAATCAATCACTGTCTGATAGTGAGTGCTGGGGCAGGGGAGAAGTTTTCTTACACTTCTGAGCTTTGTTTTGCAGTAAATCCAAATGCAGGTGCAGTGGTAGTTGGAATAGTCTTATTGTTACAATGCCTTTCCTTTGGGCTTTTATCTTGCACAACATGCAATCCCGGCATGCCAAACGTGGGGAATGAATGACTCATCTATTGTATTGCCTTGTTCTTGTAAATTGCAGTGTGATTCCCAATTTACCTGCCATATGGTCAGTTCTTCTTAAAATTCCAACTGCACAAGCAATTTATGCCCAAAAACATGGGGAAGGAGCACATTACTTACAAAGTATGTAATCAAGCAGTGTGATCCAACCCATTAACTGGGTGACATCCTTCTCTTTATGTGGACAGTTTACTGGCTCTGAGGTTTCAAGTGGGAGCTGTCACTTACACTTTCTGATAATAAAACTTAATTAAAATTTCATTCCTGTACCAGCAAGTGCCAGGTCACCAGATGGTTCCTAATAGTTATGTCCACATATCTTGTGCGGGATTGCAGCAGACAATGTTTGTGCTAATGTTACTGGGACAATTGCTATGTTTACTTTGCAAATATTTAATATGCATATCTTAGTGTTTAAGTAATGTAAAAAGAATTGCTTCAGTATTAATCCATGGAAAATAATAAATTACCACGAGACCCAAACAGCTTTTTAACTTCAATAAACTAGTGGGTCCTGATGCAGCTCTCGGCTGCCCGGGAGCAAGGCTACGTTGAAATTGGACTTCCTTGAGAGATCCACAAGAAGGGCTGCAGCTCACTAGCCCACAGCAGCAGAGACAGAGTGAGGTTGTAATCCAAAGGTGTCAGCAAGGATAAAGAGGCAAAGGAGGCCCTTTGCCACAGGTTTCCAATACAATGTCCTCAAATCCCAGGCGAAAGAGAGAGTGCTCGCCTTTCTGCAGGGGTTTTTAAAGGGGGGTGGATCTCAGGGGATGGCAACTGTTAAGCCAATAGGGTGACCACAGGGGAGGAACATATTTGAATCATCCCAACAGGGAGGTAGGGAAGGGAGCATTCTCCAGAGGGCAGGCAGGGGAAGGGAAGGATTTGACATCTCAGGTGTGGATACAGCTTCAGGTAAGGGGTGGAGAAGCAGAGTATGATGGACACAGGTGAAACCAAGTACCTGGGGGGAAACAGGAATGAACCAGCTAATACAGAACAGACTAACAACAAACCATAAAACCAACCACAACAGGTCCTTATTAAAAAATCAGAATTTCAGAGATTGTAAAAACTGTGATCCAGTTGGGGAGGTAATTCAAGTCACATTGTCTTGTCATATCAGTATGTATAAGTAACAATTGTCCTGAGGCAAATGCTTTCCACAATATGGGACAGGATACCCGAACTAGGAAGTTAGAGTAGATGTTAACAGGACAAATGAAGGAAATCTGCTGAGTACAGCAGGTTTATGACAAGTAAGAAAGGGTACAAACTGAGAGGATGTGCATCAACACACTTCATACTTCTGAAACTCTTTCTTAGGACCTTTTGGACCTGGAAATACACTCAATGTGATGGGCTTAGAAGTGTGTGTCATGAGCTCCAGGCCTACACTTGGCAGAAAGGGAGGATGATCACTAAAGCCTGGTAAAGTTGCAGGCATGGATTAGACCCTGCTTCCCTGCCTGCCTGTGTCCTTGGAGCTCTTCCCCTTTTGGTCGTGCACATGAAGAAGTGGTAGGTTGGCCTTTTTCTTGTAGTTGGTTCTGTGACTGTATGTGGGATAATGTGAAGGAGGAGAAGATAAAATGGTTGCAGAAGATTCTTGTAAGAGGAGACATCTGGGCTGCTCTGAGTAAACGGCAAGAGGGAGCTGTCATGCAGAAATGGACAAAATTCTTTAGGTCTCTTCAGGAGTAAAAAGCATGATACTGAAAGACAGAACCAGTTGCCCTCTTAGGCACAGGAACTGAGGACAATCACAAAGACAGCTTTTGGAAAATAGTGTAATAATAGATGATGTGGTGATGGATGGATTTCCTGACCACTTCCTTGAGGTGGGGACAGGAGGTTTCCTAGCTGATGCCTTTGCTTCAAGAGACATTTTTGCACTTAACCTCTAGATGTGCCCAAAACTCTTGCTGATATTCTCCAAAGCTGTCAGGAAAATGATGAAAAAATCAAGAACAAGGAATCCCTGTCACCACTGGTGACTTTCTAGCAATTTCTAAACTTCGAGTGGCAAGGCTTTCCTTTTTGCTTGCTTGTTTTTACTTTACTCTATTGTTTTAAACTGGGGTATCAAAGGGTATGTGGTGATATGTGTGTACTGCTTGTTTTTATCCAGAACAGTGCCCAAACTGAAAAGAAAGAAAAGATCAGCAAGTTGTGGTGTGTTGTGCAAGAATAGTCAAAATTTCATTTCTGATATATTAGAAATTTTTATTTAGATTGTCTTAAAAGACAAATTCTTCCTTGTACAATCAGGAAGGTAATTGAGACACCAGTTGAGATGCTTAAGTTAGCCAAGGGAGAAGCAAATGAAACTGGGTTCCATCCAAGAGGACTCATCCCTATAAAACTTACTTCCTCCTTCATTTTATTGTCTGTCTTCATTTTAATGTCCCATGGGTCAAAATGCAAGGCCTGTGGAGCTGTTCCAGAAACACATACTTTCTTTGACCTGGACTGCAGGGATCAAATTCTTGTTACTATTGCATCAGTACAGCTTTAGTCTGCTTTCTGCTGTACATCTGATCCATAACTTTGGTATTTACTTCAGTTGCAGAACTGTTGGCAGACCTGTGTGAAATGGCACCAGTAAAAGCAGGACTGCTGGAATCTACAGTATTGCTAAACTCAAACCAAAACAAAATGTGTATCTTCACAGTTCTTCCTATTGAGATTAGAAGTAGAATTAATAAGTACAGTGAAGGACACTGTTCTCAAATATTTTGAGATGTTAAGTGGAAAGGGAAAGTGGAAATATTTCTCAAATGGTTTCTGTAAACATACCTTGAATAACTTTCCTGTGTCTAGGTTTGATGTATGTTTAAGAAGATAGGGACACTTCCTAGAAAATGAGTTTTGTCTTCCCTTTTGTTTGTTAGAAGTCACATAGAGGCTGGGGAAACAAAATTTCAGTTCCATTTTAAGACTTCAAAAGAAGCAAATGAAATTTCAGAGGAACATTTGAGCTTAACCCCCAACTTGACACACTTCACTAAGTTTGGCCATGACTCACTGTTCTGGACATAGAAATGTGATCCAGTAGCTGACAAAGAATGGTTTTTTGGCTGACTATTGCACTGCTATGAGGTTTCAGAAAAACAAAATGCAAATTTCAGTTAGGACTCTCTTGCAATTAGTGCTTTCCTTGATGCAGACCTTGACTGTATCAAGCCATACTAAATTCACATGGCATGTGTGTGTAATTTAACATAATTTAATCAACAGCTAAAAATTTGGAAAAAGGATGCAATTAAAAAGTGGTGTTGTAACAGTGATGAATACCAGGAAAACATCAGGTTAGCAAATCTGCTGCTCTCATTGAAAATGAACCAAATCTCCTGTTGCTAGAAGGTTTTGATGATGGTGAATGTGCTCCAATGTTTTGTTATTAAAAATGGGTATGTAGGAAATGTACTGAAGTACCCTGAATTCGGGTTCTTGCCTTTTTGTTGAAGGATCCTGAACCCTGCTGAAGGTTATTTTGAAGAAACCCTATGCATGTATTCCACTTTACAAATAAAGCCACACAATGTTTGGAGGGCTGTAGAGTAACACTGCAGAAGCAGCAGGAGATGAAAGATTGGCAACAATCAAAAGGCTGTTAACAAACAGATTTTTATACCCACAGTAATTCTATTGCTGAGTCTTGTTAGTTATAGATAAGAAAATTAAAACTGCATCCCATGGTACATCACAGCTTCCCTCATACTGTGTTTGATGTTAGCAAGGTTCAACAATACATCATTAAGAGTTTCCTTCACTATATATGCCATTAAATATTGATCATTATCTTAGTCTTATCCTAGTGTTGACACCAGCTGTCAGGAGTAAGCATACGAAATGTTAAGGACTGCAATGTAGAGAAGATCAGACATGATATGATGGTTTCTATCTAAACTTTTATGTCTGGCATGTTCCTGTGGACAAGAGCTCCAGGTTATACAGGTACCCACAGAGAGGGTGATCAAGGGTTATGTGAAAGAAGGAAACACAGATGTACAGCAATTTCCATAGATTTTTTTTTTAAATGGATGAAGGTAGAGTTGGTAGAAATGGTACAGAGAAAGAAACAAAGTTTCATAGAGACAAGAAGGGGATAAACGATGCAGAGCCCAGCAGACAATGGTCAAAAATTTAGTTTGATATGAAAGACAAGAACAAATCAGTGAAAATGTCTGAGAAGTATTAGAAGTTTTTCTGAATGATAAGTAGGGCAAGATGAATTCTAAACATAGCCCGAAATATATGATCAGAACCTGGAACAAACAAGGCGTCAAGATGAAAGGCATAATGGGGTGGGCAGGGGGAGATGTCTCTGAAATAAGGTTCTGGATATCCTGTTGGCATGGAAATTTAGGGAGGAGTCAAAGGTTAAGTATTGTCTACATAAGCATAAGGGACAGGAAAAATACTGAATCTGCCAACAGTTAAGGACAAGAGAAATAGGGCTGGAATATCTTTGACACCAAGGGAGTTTCTTTCAATCATGATACCACTAAACTTTCCAAATGCCTCTGAAAATATTTGTTGAAGCATGACTTATCTTCTTTCAAAAACATTTTTGCATTCCAAGCGATAATATAGTTAAGAGTCCTCTGCATGGGTTTCCATTCCAAAACCATTTTTGAGGTGACTAATTCTCATGGAATTTCACAATTTAAATACCTTTACTTCCTTTTGAAAACCTGCCACCTTCTGTTAATAGATACATAGAGAACATGAAGGCATGAAGGAAATTTTTAGGCTAATACCCAAAATGTATATAAAATGTCTATGATTAGAATAAAAATATATAATAGAAATCTGAAATTGTTTTAGTTAACATTTTAGTTTTATGAGGATTTTTTGTTGTTTCAGGAGGGAAGGTGGGTTTGTTTGACTTTGCGGTTTTTCATTCTCTGTACCTGAATCAATCTTTACATGTTCATTTAGTTAGGAGTAGTATGTATCTCAGATGTTATTTAATCACTTCCTCTACCAAGCCATGTTATTTTAACAATTGGTAAATGAATCAGTTGCAGAGGTCTCTGCAGAACTGAAGATTAATACTGTTTTCTCCAGCATGAGACACTCAAATTTATCCTCTAGAAAACAATAGAGAACACTGAATACACTTCTGGGAATATGCAAGCAATTCTGTAAAGTCAGGGGAGGTATACATTACAATTGCCATATAAAATTCAGACAAGTGAAATCATAAAAGCCAAACCAAAGCAAAAACAGTTTAATGCAGGTGAATGTCAATGCCAAACAAGAAAAAGACAGTGAAGTTGCAGCTTGTCTGGGTGACTTCAACATAACAGAACTGCGTGCATACAAGGGATTAAACATGAGGGAAGAACCTCAATGTGAACGAAACTGAAATTAAAATTGAGCAGTATACTGACTAAAAGACAGGATGGAAAGTGCAAGCAGCTATCTGGTAGCAAACATTAGCTATAACAGATGTGATAGCCATTAGCTCTAAATATACGTTAAATTAAAGCCAACATCTGTTCTCACAGAGGTGGCCTCAGTCATTTTAAAAGAAAAGTTAATTTGGAAGTCAAAACTTTAGAAAAGGATTAAAGGCAGGGTTTGGTAGAGGTAGAGAAGCCTGATGTCTGCCATGGCAAATGATAACTATGGGCAAATGTTCACAGTCCCAGACGGTCATTCTGCAGCTCTGAATGAGTGGTGTTACACGGCAGCTGGTGAAGGTCCTGCATGTAGAAGTCAACAAAGCCTTTTAAGGGTGTAAATATAGGATTCCATTATTTGACTTCTTTTTAGACAATCAAAGATGAGCAAGTAGTTAAGTACATGCTGGTGACAAATGCTGAGAAAAGGAAAGCGAAGTCACAAAGATTTCTAAATAATGACTAGCATTTAACTCTCAGCAGCACTTACACAAAGAGAAACAAAATTATTACAAGACCAGGCATCATAAAATACTGGGACCTAGAAAAATGAAAGTAGTAAGAAAGAGTCCAAAGTTCAATTGCACAGTTACCAAGGCTGGATGGAATTTCAGAAAACTGAGGGAAAGGATTTCCAAAATGATGAAGGGATTACAAGTAGTAAAATAGGTGGTAGGAACTGTCATCAGAGAAATCACAGAGAAGAAACTGTCATCTAATCAAAGTGCTGAGGGATAAAAGAATGAAGTGGAGGAAACCTACCTGGTTGGGACTTCTTAGCACTGTTCTTGGCCATCAAGTAATAAGATTTGTAAGAAGTACTTAGCAGCAGGCAAATATTATAATAGAAGGTGGAAGAATGCCAGAACCGATCAATACGTGGTATCCTGCTTTTCCCATTGCATCATTGGTTACATAGCAGTGGCTATCTAAATTTACTGTAATAAATAGTATGGTGAAATAACTGTTTAAAAAACAGTTATAGCAACAGTCATAAAATCTGAATTAATGTGCAGATCTAATACTTTATTTCTTATTTTGGGTCTTGTAAAACATGAAGTTCAATTTTATTTGGGCGGATTTAACCACCATTAAGTTAAGCAACAAAACTATGTTTTTGAACACTCATCTAACTTCCTTCTAAAATATCATACATATTTAAAGCAATCTTGATAAAGTAACAAGTCTAAAGAAGTTAAATGGCTTTGTTTAGTGAGGATTTATAATAAGTTTAAATAATTACTTCTCATCTTTTAATTTCGCTGTAGTAAAGTTTAAAGTTTACAACAATATAAAACTGGAATTTGAAGTAACTATAGTTTCCTGTTTAATAGTGTGAAGCAAGGAAATTTTTCAATGTAATTAGTCAATGGGACCATGTATTCTTAAGTATTTATGTTACTTCTGGGACAGCTGTGCAAGAATTGCAGTGTATATGCTACTATTATTTGCTTCTCCCAGCATATTGTCATATCCCCTGCACAAACTTCATCCATGAAATTCAGCCCTGAGAGTTTAGAAATGATGTCTGTATGAAAGAATGGTGTAATACCTCCATCAGAGAAATCTCTTATTAAACTTCTGATCTTAACTACTTGGTAACAGGGGTGCAGGATGCAAGTTATAATGACAAAATTGGCTAGCTAGTGTAATGTAGGTGTAGATTATTACAGGAATTGTACAAAAGGGAGCTTGTTGCTGCCATGTTTTAAATATTTTATATTGGTAGTAAATATCTCTGTTTTGTTCTGTTGGGTTGACATAGAATCCTCTCATCATTAACAGCTATTTCTTGCCAATATATTGGTTTATTAGTTTTTAATAATAAAGTTCTTTCCCATTTTTGTTGACTGAGAGTTGCTGTTTGAATGTTAAGTAAAAATTCATTTACTCTCACAACAAAATAGTAATATCTGAAAAGATTATTATCCCTGAGGGTAGAAACTATCTGCTAATCTCTCCATGCAATAATCACTACCTGGAGTATATACTTGAAAAGAAAAAAACAAGCGCAAGCATGATGCTGCAGTTTTGTTCTTGTGTAATGTCTCCTGTTGTCTTCCTAGTATGCATTTTCTGTCATTTTCATCATTCTCCTGATAAAATTATAAATGCTATTACATAGTCAACATTAGAAATGTTATTCCAAATAAAATTAGCTGAAAAGAGATTAGTTTCATTATTTAAACAAAAGAAATATTGCTCCTACCATATTTGCTTCTGGAAATTGAAAAGTGAAGATGGAATAGGGGATAGAAAAAAGGCTGGAAATTTGCCCTTGAGTTTCAACCCACTTGGGGTTGAAAATAATTTTATTTCAAAAATAAGTTTTTCTTAAATAATGTTCTTCAAATTGTGCACCTGTAACATTAGCAACTCATTTAAATAGATACATTGTAAAAATGGTTGGTCAGCATTGCATTTTAATTATGGTTTTACTCATGAGAAGTACAAGAGATTATTCCATCAATAATATCAGAATTACTGCTATGTATAAATGACAGTCTGAATCCACGTATATCAAAGAAGTCCATGGCATTGGAAGAAAAAGGAAAAAAAAAAAATTTTGGTCTAAAATTGTAGCTGATGAAAGACACCTTAAATAACATTTAGAAATTACTCTGGCCAGAGATTCTTTTGGTATATAGGTAATTTCAGCTCCTTACCTTTAGATTACAAATATTAATAGTGGCGTTTTTAGAAGTCAACACTAGATACTCCAGTAATCCTCACAGATGTTCATACTTTAAATAGGAGAGGTACTGTCATTCCTACAAAATAAACACATAGTAGGAGGGAAAGGAAAAAATTCCTCCAACATGTTAAAGTGTAAACACAGGCTCTTGCAGTAAAGTACATGGAAAATTACAGTGAGAAATGAAACAGTTGTGGAAATAGTCAGATTGTAAATTATAAAGAAAAGTGTAGTGGATAAATCTGTCATTTAACCCTGAGGATAACTGTCATAATTGATGAGATAGTTAGGAATGTAAAGCTGACATAGCAGATGAACTACTCAAAGAGAGGGAAAAGGAGGGTATGAGACTAAAAACTAAGGCAGGAATTCAAGTTAAAAAACATCTTTAAAATTTGTGACAGCCATATGGAATCTAGAAAAACCTCTGTAGTTAAACATCAGGTTCAATGATCAAACTGGAAGCCATAAAAAGCAAACCTGAAATCAAAAGCAAACATCAGTTCTACTATCTTAATGGCAAAGGAGGCATGGCAAATTTCTCATTACCTTGCATCTTTATATCATGACATAATATGCTCGTTTGTTCCAAGTTTCTGGACTGTGGGTGCTGACCGCGCCTCTTTCCCCAGAGTCAGGGAATGCAATCAGGGAGTTGTGAAGCGTTGAAGATTTACTGTGCTCTTCCCTACTCCTTGCACACCCTTAGTCTTCAAGGTCAAGTAACTTCCATACACGTCTTAAAGCTTTCCCAGATTATACAGATTTACTGTCACCAATAATTCTTACACAATTCTATAATAAATTGCGAAAATCTGACTTAAAAGTAACTTCAACCTAAGAGCTCATCCAGTTCTGGTCACTGTATTTAGTGATGGAACAGGGAAACAAACACCTAAGTATAAAGACTGGCTGATAAAATTCTGTGTTGCTACTGGCTGTGACTATGTTTTAAGTAACTATTTCTAATGAAAAGGAAGCTTGGAAATTTTCAGAAGGAATAAAACCTTATGTTTGGTTAGGAATATATTTTGTACTTGGCTGTTCTGGTAGCATATTATTACTTCTACCCTGGAAAACTTTTGTGGGTACTGACTGCTTTTGCTGCTTGTCTTCATTTCTGCTTTGACAGTAAATTTTGTTTCATGTGCTGCGTGGATTACTTTTGTATTAAGATACTGACACTGAAGTCAGGCTGTAGACACCATTTGTTAGAGATTCAAAAAGTAGTTTATTTTAAAAATCTCGTAACTAAATTCACCAATGTAATAATGTGCATGATAATGTCTTAAATTAACTGGCACATAGTGCAATTAAATGTAACAGGATTTACAAAGTTTAAATATTGTCTTAATCCAGACAGTGAAAACTTATAATTACATTGTATATCCTGGGAGCTTGTTTATTACAAGTTCACTGATGTCTTTGTACTGATTAGGACCGTGTAGTTTCTCCAGAAAATCATCTTCTTTGTCTGACATACTGTTTTCCAGGATACTAAGTTCAAGATCAGACATGTTAGATGGCAAGTACGAGCTAACTTGAGTCACTGACTGCTTTTGTCCTGCAGAGGTCTGCCCCTTTCCAGTATCCCAATCAGTATCAGATTTAACTTGTTTCCTTCTCTGTGTAGATGTTTCTTTAATATGTCGATCACCCCTGTTCTCTTCCTTACTCATCTGTTGGGCTTTCTGCTCTTCATCTAGTAATGATGCCTCCATCTCAGCAAGGTTAAATGAATCAGCAGATTCAGCACTAGTTCCCATGCTTGTTTTAAAATCACAGTTTCTCCTCAAAGACTGGACTGAAGATGAAGCTGAAGGAACTGGCACAAGATCTGAAGTACACTGAGCTCTTTGACTTGCCTTTGAAATTCTGGACCTGCTGGATTCTGGCTCTGTATCTGACCTATCTTGCTTTGGTCTTTCAAGCCACAGAGGTTCAGGACTGCTGTCAAGAACTTTCGAGTCTCTGCCTGTACACTCAGCACTGGTGGAATCTTCTGAATAAACTGTGTTCTCTGGACTAGCAACAAAGTCATCAGAGTATATGAATTCAGAGTTGTTTTCAACACTCCTGCTGGGGCTTAGTTTATGACCACTTACAACAGACACATCATCATGCTCCATGGTTTTATCATGGATTAAGTGTATTGCACCATCATTACTTCCTTTTGCATTAGCATCTGATGGGAACACTGTTGGGAGTTGAGCAGTTGCGTACTTTTCCTTATGAGCAGATTTTACACTTTCCTCCAGTAAGGGGGCTGTAGTTACTTTGTAAGGTGCAACTGAATTGTTCCTGAATAGACTTGCAATAGCCTGTTTCTGCAGTCCAGGGGACACATCGCCTGTCACAGAAATGGACTCTGAAAAAGCACTGTTTTCTAATGAAGTCTGAACAGTTTTATCCAACTGGTAATTCTGCTTTGAACTGCCTCCCATGCTACAATGCCTGCAAGACACCCTTTGCTGCTCTTCAGTATTTCTGACCAGCATTCTCTTGGGTAAGGGGCTTCTCTCCTTCAGCATCCCCATTTGCTTTTTTCTGTACTGCTCCCTCTTTTCATGAATTATCAGCTTATCAGGATTGGTCTGCTGCAGCCGTAGCCTCAGTGTGTTTGTCAGCCCATACAACAATTTCTTTCTGGAAGGTCTATTCTCCTTAGCTTTGCAGTTCCTTTCAGAGGCTGGCTGTCCCTGGGGGACAGCTTTTTTGGGTCTTCTCCCAGCCCCAGAAGACCCTGGTGAGGTGGCCTCTTGGCAGCCTTCTTTGAATTGAGGGCTCGTGGCTTCACTGCTCCTGCCAGGCCCCACAGGTGTCTCTGCAGGCCTGAGGGCAGCGGAGCGACTAGGGGGTGGTGAGGCCGTGTTCCCACTCCCCGGGGGCTGGTAGAGCCAGGCAAGATGGGGGTGGGCAGCAGCAGCAGGCAAAGCGCTGCGGGTGAGCACCGCCAGCTCCGCCAGCAAGGCATTGAGTAGCGGCAGCTGCATCAGGGCGTTCTGGGGCTGGTGAGGCCTGGCGGGGTGCAGCAGTGACGGCCCGGCATTGGGACGTGGAGGTCTGTGGCCCTTGTCCTTCTCCTGCGGTCTCTGGGGCTCGACATGCTCCCATTGCTCCACTGTTGCTGGCGGCCGCTGAGGCTCGGCCGGCTCACGGCTGTAATAGAGCAGCGGAGGGCAGAAGACGTTGCCTTCCAGCTCCTCACCCTCCTCCGCCTCCTTCTCCTCCTCCTCGTCTCGCGGTTCAGGGGTGGTGGCAGGCGGTGTGGCAGCGCGGGGGCTGGCGGGACTCGCCTCACCGGCCTCCAGGCTGATGAGGCGGTAGCCCAGAAATAGCTCCCCGACGGGGCGGCCCGCAGTGTCCCGCAGCGCGAAGCGGCCGCGGCGGCCGCAGGAGGAGGGCGCCCCGGGCTGCTGCAGCAGCTCGCCGGCGGCGGGGGCCAGGNGAGGCCCCGGGGCGAGCCCGGCGGGCAGCGCCAAGAGTAGGGCGCGGAGCGGGCGGCGGCGGAGCGCGGCCAAAAGCGAGTCCCGGCGCCAGCGGAACAGGCAGCGCTTGCCGCGGCCGAAGGCGAAGAGCTGCCCCGGCCGCAGGGGCGGCGCGGCGGCGGCAGGGCGCAGCATGAGGGCGGGGAAGTCCAAGAGGCGCAGCGCCACGGCCGGGTGCTCCGCGGGCCCCGGCTCCGCCACCCGCAGCGCCTCCACCATCAGCTCCAGCGCGAACAGACCCTCCATGCCAGCCCGCAGGCCCAGCTCTCGCGAGAAGCCCGTGTGTGTGCGGGGCGCGGGCGAGGCGGGCCGCTCTCTCGCGAGAGTTGCTCCGCAGCACCGCTCCTTGCGGGGTCCTACCCCTGCAGCCGGGGCTCCCGGCCCACCGCGCCGGGATGCTCGGCCCTGGGTCCCAGGGGCGGAGGTGTGCTTCCAGCAGCTCCGGTGTGCCTCCGGCAACCATGTTGCCGCCTGCCTGGTGGCTGGGAGAAGGGCATCGGTCGCAGCCTACGGAAACCAAGTGCTCCCTGCTCACAAGTGCCTGGTGTGTCGTGGCAGCAGCCGTCGTGCGCCTGCCTTCGGCTCTGAGCACCCTGGTCGTGTGTTCCCCACCGTAGTTCTCAAAGAGATAGGAGTGGGGGCGCGGTGGGCCCTGCGTTCCATCAACCAGCAGGAGTGGTGTTTGTGGATGCATTGAGGGGCCTTGAACTGTTTTCAGCTTCACAGAATCACTGAATCAATTGAGTTGGAAAAGACCTCTGAGATCATTAAGTCCAGTCTTTGATGGAACACCACCATGTCAACCAGACCATGGCACTCAGTGCCGTGTTCAGTCATGCCTTAAACATCTCCTGGGATGGTGACTCCTTCACCTCCCTGGGCAGCCCATCCCAATATCTAATCACACTTTCTATGGAGGAATTCTTCTAATGTCCACCTAAACCTCTCTTGGCTCAGGTTAAGACTGTCCTCTTGTCCTGTGGATAGTTGCAGCCTGTTCCTGCTCGCAGAGAAACATGGGGGTCTGTGCCAAGGGCTGTACACTGAAGAATCTCTCCACAGTATCTTGGATATGCATTGATAAACTCATATTTTCTCTCCTGTCTGGATGTAAAGTGGGAGTTGAAGTGAACACCCTTGTGAAGAATTTCACTCCTCAGCCTCCTGCCTGGCAAAGAGAGTTCTCTTCCTTCTCTAGCCATCCTTTCCTTACACCACAGTCTTCTTGCCACAGGTACAACAAATACTGGCTGAGATAGAAAGAAAATTGTGTTGTATTTTTCAATTAGTAAGTTGACTCTAAAACAGCATCTCCTAAACTGAGGGTGTTGGGTTAAAATTACAGTACACCCTCATGATTTACCAGCAGGAAAGTAACTAAAAGAAAGACCAATCCCCTCTCTCTTTCTGGTTATTTCCTCCTTTTTTTTCGCCACTTTCCTTCAGCTATTAATTCACAATTTTTTAGAAAAGTAGAAACCAACAGGAAGTGGTCAAAGAATCCAACTCTTCACTGTTGGTCAGGTCCCTTGATTGTTATTTAAATGACACCTTTCTTTAGCTGTTATGTCTGATAAGAGAGTTAAGGAGTTTGACTTCTGTGTTGTGATGAGGACTTAAGAATTATGTAATTGAGTTCTCAGTTCCTCCACTGCCACTATCCTAAGCACCTGAGTCTAAGAGCTACACGTCCTCTGCCATCAAGGCTGCCAGTGTTCACCTGTGACATGTATTGGCATTGTGGCAGACAAGACAAATGGCCAGTCCGTTTCACTACTGCATTCATGTGCTGCCATCTGTCATCCGCTTTCCTTGTGTTTCCTTTTCCTCCAACCAGTTCCCACATCAGGAGGGCCTGGCAGTTTAGTAGACATTCTCCATAAAGGAGAAATGGCAGAAGAAAGACTTTCTGTTACACTGGAATTGACAGAGATTTCAGTGGTCAAATAGTCACTCCTGATGTTGCCCAGAAAGATGATGGATCAGCATTTTACTCATTTTATAGATGGACATTACTGTGACTATGATGTTTAGTCCACGATTTCTGTTCTCTTATATTTGAAACTTCCAGTCTTTGTAGAGGAAGATGCATCTTTCTGTGTGGTAACTGCAACTGGAGTTAGGGGGTGAATTATGGAGGAAACATATTCTTGTTTTAAGATGCTGAATCTCTGCACTCTGAAGTTTTCAGTTTCATGGCCCTGAAAATCAGACAATTCCTGTATTTTGTTCTGCACAGACAATATAAATAAAAAGTACCGAATACTTGTGAAAACCATAGGTGTTAATAAGCTGTGTAAGATAAGTCAGCAAGCTAGTGACAAAACAATTATTTAAATAGAAAGGATTAAGGCATCTTAAGTTTGTTCCAGTTGGTGTGTTTTATTAAGTCAATCCTCTGGTCATGAGAGCATGTTTCTCTTTAAAATAAACAGAAAACAACATTTTGGTTTTGAGTTTCAAGTTAGAAGAAAAAAGGTAGTTTTCTTTCCAACAGTTAGTTTCTACTAACCACCATTTAAAGGAGACTTGTGATAAGACTTCTTTAGATTGCATGTCACTGACGAGTGAATTAGAAAGCAGACATGCTGCAGACGTAGTGTTATGGAGCCAAGTTTCATTACCTCTACTACTACAAATACCGCAGCTACATATTCAGATCTACATTAGTTACATTTAGTAATCTTTTAAAAATAGCTCTGTTTCTTAGTTCTCCTTTCTTATAAATAGACTTCAAATTCTCTGGCTTTTTTTCTAAAAGACTGGAAGACTGAGGAATTTTGCTGATTCAGTGAAGTCTTTCACTGACCTTGTTTGTATGTTTGAAATACCAACTTTCTGTCTCAAAAAATTCCAACCCAGACAATTGGTATCATTAACAGCGACTCAGCAACTTTGATTCAAATCTGTCTTTTGAAGGTTTTGGAATCATTTTTTTGTCCTTAATTCCTGCACAATTTCAGATGTATTGATCTCTCTACACAAAGAGATCTGTCTATACAGTTGTATGTCTTATTAAGACATATGACACTTAAAAAATCTTGAGAAAGCATGGGTTTTGCTAGACTCATAATTGAATCTGTCTATTCTGGTGTTGTTCTAAAGATTGCATTTTTTAGAGCTCAAATGCTGGCATAAAGAGCCACTGTTTACCTGGATATAAAATTGCTCTTCCCTGTGCAGAATGTACAGGGCGATGCATGGATTTTGTGCAAATATTTAGCCTGGTGGCACTGTGATTCAGAAAGGAGTCAGACAGTCTGATGGAATATTCAGCTGCAACATAATAGCAATTCTTAAAATACTCCAGCTTAAAATGCCACCCAGAGAAAACTTACTTAGTCTTTTCTCAGTTGTCTGTTGACTCAGCCACTTCTGAAAAGGCAATAAACAGGAAGAAATTCAGGAATTAGCATGGCAGTCTTCGATAACTGTCTTCTTCAGTTCAGAAAAAAAAAAGAAAATTTATAAAATACATGAGCAAAGCTTTTGAGGTTTTTGCAATTTAGGTTTCTCCCTTGAAGAATCTAGAAAAAGTTTTGAAAAAGAATAAGGTCAAATAAGAAAGCTGCATCTATTCAGAAATTGCTGTTTGCATATGTTCCAGTATATTGTGCAGAGTCTTGCACGGAACTTTGCTGTTTCCTGTGCCCAGATTCTACTTCATGATCCTTAATTTCATGCTGACCCAGATCTAGTGATGTATGGAGCAGTCTAGGAACAGTTGCAATGGTATTATTGGCATAGGCATTTTGTTATCCATCAAAATGAAGGATACTGTGGTTTCGCCCCACTTCTCAATGTGTACCCTCCTGTCTGCAAAATGCCCCATTGTTTGGGTGGTCAGAGCAGCTAGTACAGAACCTACCCAGACATACAGCTCCAAAATTCCTCCCTTGTGTTTCTACCCTAAAGATGCTTGTGAACTCCTCTTACTTCAGTGTGGTAGCTCTCACGTTTATTTTCACTCTCTGCTATCTTTAGCAGACTTCAGGAGTGCTAAAATAAACATTCTTTGCCTAGTCATGTGGCCCTTCTCCATTTGGCAAACACCTATGTGTTTCCTGTCTTTTTAATGATTTCATTGCTGTCCTTAGTATTTTACTTTTTCAGGGTGGTGAGAGTTGGGGCTTATGGCAGAGCTACTTCTGCCAAGTCAGCAGGGGTGGCACACAGGATTGGTGGGGGAAATGGTTGGCCTTTGAGATGCCTGTGGCTTTCACAGCCAGCTTAGAAATACAACTTATGCCAGTTTGTCTTCTGATTCCAAATTTCTTCAGGGATTAATGGGATTGCGGCAAAACACAGCTTCTCCTTCTGTACTGAGCAGTCATCATCATCTTTCTTAGATGCAGCGAAACTCAGTCCAAGTAGACGCCTAAAGGAAACATGGAAAAATCTGGCAAATACTGTGAGAGCCAACAGGAAGCAGGATGTCACAAATACAGGAGTTCAGGCAGCTATATTGAACATGACAGTGAGACATATCCATAAGGGTCGCATCTAAGGTGATTTCCTTTATTTGAAAAGAGTTCTTATTAAAGCAAATAGGTGTTCTTACTTAAACCAAAACAATAGTGAAGGGTCAGCCTCAGGATTCAGCTCATTGAATGTTCTTTGTATAATGCCCAGCAACATTCAAAGCCAATTTCCTTAATTATCTGGGTGTTATTAGCACATGGATGTTTTTCTATCAATTTCTTATTTTATATAAACCATCATAAACTCATTTGGTATTAACAAAAATTCCATGGGTTCACGTGCTGTCATTTATAATTAATTAATGTATCATTTTTTAAACTGTGTTACTTCCCATCCAATAGCTGTGAAGCTCTCAAAAGTCCTCAACAGGAGTTGATTTATTTCCTTTGGCTTCATGATTGCGGCCCGTACTTGTCATGCACATATGTAGTGAATGAGGAGAGGATTCCAGGTGCTTAGCCATCCAAAGACATCTTAATCACACAACAGAGCAATTTTCTGGATGTGTTTGAGAAGCACAGAAAACCTACGGCAAAAGTTTTTGTCAAGGTGTGGGGATCCTTACAATTCCTGTTGTAACTGGACAGCTGGAGAGGTCCTCAGTCCCTCTCAGAGAGAGTTTCTTTGCAGGCAGTGATTTTTCAGACTCGTCACTTCCTAAAAGGATATGTTTACAGTATTTCTCTAGCTCAAGCTGGGAACCACCGGGGGCAAATTGCAGTTCAAATATCTGACAGATCTTCTGACAGTGAAAGCTCTTGTGAGCCCTGGGATGGTTCTTAA
The DNA here is from genome assembly GCA_013390045.1 of Picathartes gymnocephalus. Classification (NCBI taxonomy): domain Eukaryota; kingdom Metazoa; phylum Chordata; class Aves; order Passeriformes; family Picathartidae; genus Picathartes; species Picathartes gymnocephalus. The sequence goes on from WEKY01051511.1 coordinate 24,954, forward strand.
AGTCAATTCAATAGTTAGATGAGATTTCATTAAAATAAAAAATCAGAGATGTCTGCAAATATTTGAGTAGGAAACAGTATTGTGTGCTTTGTACCATCACACTGAAGACACTTGTTTAATCTGTCATAATTACCATTGTAAAGTATGTTTTTTTCAGAATTTTTTTTACAGTACAGCTGTTTCATTCACTGTGCATTTGCAGCCTCTGATGTTTCCCTTTTTCCCTTTAAAAACCACTTAAAATCAATTTGACTGTTTTGAGAGCTCTTTAGAGAGAGCAAAATAAAAAGAAACAGGGATGTTGCTGGGCAGAGCTGGACCAGATTCTCCTCACTGGATGTGCATGAGGCTGAGTTATATCCAGGTGCCTGTGCCTGGTAGAAGGGGAGCAGAAAAATTCCATCCCACTTAGTGAATTGGACTTATGAAGCTGCTTGTTGAGGCTGCAGAAAGAGGAACCAATTAGCCCTGTATTTTTCACCTCCCTTCTTGTTTTCCAAGGAGACATGATGGAAATCCCATGGTTAAGTAAGGTGGATTGTGAGAGAGATGGCTCTCTCATGAATGTTTGTCCCTGACTTGCCTGACAGTGGGATTTCCAGTCAAAAGGTGAGGTCCTTTTCTTGGCTAAGGTGTTCCAGGCATCTCAACAGTCATGTCCCTCCCTCATGCTTTATCCCTTCTAGCTTCTGTCCTTACTCTTGCTCTGCCAGGCAGCAAGTGTGGAGCAGTTTCCACTGGTGTCCTGCTAATGTCTGTAACTTGCTGACTCTTTCTCACCATGGTAGTGGCTGTGATGTGAAACTTAAATGTATGGACAGGGAAAAATCATGGTCCATTACATGTCTTTATTGATTAGAAAGAAGGAATAAACTATGTTTTAGGATGGTAAATGTGGGAATTTGTAGATCTAGCTTAAATTTTCTCTTTTGACATAAATTTCCTTGGGAAGATTTCGTTTCTCTGTGCTTGAATTCCTCTTAGAAGACTTGATTGACCAGTGTTTCACAGAGGTGCTGAGTGAATAAGTAGCCCCTGGAAGGGAACAAATATCTGACTTGCTGAGAACACAGCATCCCTGCCCATCCCGCAGCCCCCTTTCCCTGGGGAGTGATGGCAAGTGGCTATCATCTGGATTGTTTTGCTTGCCCCTGAGATGCAGTTAAGTACCCTGCTGTGGTGCGGCCACCAGCCCTTCACCAGCAGCGAAGAGCAGCTGGAAGCGAGCAAGCTCCTTATTGCAAGACCCGCCCAGCTCTTTCCCTTCTTTCAGAAGTGGCACTGCAGCACAAGGGCAGCCACTGCGAGGCCGGTGCATCGGCGAGGTTCCCCGTGTTGCCATGCAGGGCTCTTAGGCGCTGAAAATGTGGCAGCTGCCTGAGCTGATTATTTCCCCAGCTCCCGAGAGGGTGGTCCGGGCACGGCACTGTGCTGACACAGCTGCGCTGCTGCTGGTTCCTCAGCTGGCCCTGGCTGGGGATTCCAGTGCTGCGCTCCTTTGCAGAGTGTAGCTGTGCCAGTAGGGACTTCTTTTTACAGGTAGTCACAATGCTGGAAAAGTGTTTCATTCACTACAGTGCAAATAGCCCTGTGGGCTACAGCTAGGGAGGAAAATAGACTTGTTTCTCTTGCACTACACTCTGTCGGCTGTGGCAGGACGACAGAGCACTGTCTGTTGTAAGCCCCTGACACAAGGTCGGACAAAAGCTGTGCCAGTGCAGAGGCCTAGCTGGCCAAACTCCCTCCTTGCTAGCTCCAGTGACCTTTTGTGAGCTAGTTCAGGAGTGTCTTTGGCCCAGTAAGTTCAGCTAAAGCATCTGTATTGCCCTTACACAAAACTTCCTGGGTTTGCTGGTATGTATTTTAAGCTTATTGCTATTTTAGTGCAATTTCTTGCATTTCCTATTTGAACAGTTCCTGTCGGAAGCATGTATTGTTTGGGAAGACGTGGCATTAATTACTGTGTGAATTATTTGTTGTGTGGGTACCATGGAAGAAATACATGGGAACTGTTCCAAAGAGTCTTTAATGAGTTCAGTCATCCAAGTTCCTGATTTCCATCTCATAAATAATAAACTGTCCTCAATATGCTAATTTAAATTTGCCTTTAAATTGCTTATTTTAATTTTGCAGGGGAAATAATCAAGAAGAAAAAGTTCTGAAAAATGCAGGCCTGCTCTGTTGCTGTACTAGATTACTCAGGGGTGCAGTAACTTGTCCTCTTCTCTACACTGAGTCTTGAGACAGTGAACATGTGACTAGGCTGGTAATGGTTTTGTGTTGTGAAGAGTCAAATTGGAAATGCATTGAATGAAAATAATATGAAATCTTTGCTCCATAGAATACAACCTTATGAAGCAAGCTCTTTGCCATCTTCTTTTGATGGGATCTCCAGTCTCGATTTCCACACTGATCATTTGCTGTTTGGGCCAATGGAAGCCAAAAGTGTTGCTCTGACAATAGACCCAGCCTCTGGCAAGGTAATAGTGTGTGCTCAGCAGTGACCCATCTGCTTCATCAAATGCAACATCAACAGTCTTTTAGATAAGTCTCATCCAGTCTTCCAGCAGTGGGTGAAGGTTTTTCAAAAAGCCTTCTTATATTTGCAGACACTTGTTCAAGTCATGAATGTCCTGGTAACTGGACTAATGATTTCTCACTGTGTTGACTATAAATAAAAATGTTTCTGCTCCAGGAAGGCAGATCATTACACTCAGAGGGTTTGGTACCAATATAACAGTTATCCATGAGATTTTTCTGTTCTGAAAGCATCCTTTTAATTCTCTATATTTTTTTTTCCACTCAGTCTTTTAGCTTCAGTAAACACGATCATGATTTTACATGAACCTGTGTTCTATGGGCTCTGTAAGTTCAGATTAAACGGTAGTGCATAGCAAAAATACTTCAAGAAAAGAAAAATAATTGTTTTTTGCACATGCACTAGCTGATCATTCATCATTCAGATTTGTTAAGATTCAATACCAGATAAATAGAGGGGAATGGGTTTGGATGTTTGTACAGACACATCTTACTGGAAACACAGTCACCAGAATATCATTTCAAGAGGCAAACCAGTGAAAAACCCAAAGAGGTTACTTTCTTTCCTGCCCTGGAAGGAATAGCAGCTTTTAAAAACATTAATATCCTCAGTCAGGCATCACAAATATTAGTTCTCAGTTCCTTCAAGGGGTAAGAAGAGATAAAAATAGAAGCCACTCTGAGACCTCCCAGAGGCTGACAAATGCAATCATTCATTTCCTTATAATGACATCTTTCATGAAGGCCTTAACACTGGAAATTCTCAGGGGAAGACTCCTTCCCCCCAATACCTCCTCACCTCTGTTGAAAGCTGTCTGTATGACTGCAGCCAGGCAGTGGGTAAAATACTTTCTGAAAACTCAACTGTGCTTCTGTAAGCTGATCTTAAACAGGAAAAAGGCTCGTTCTGCTGAGTGCACCAGGCAGGTGGTGCCGTGACCTGTAGTGGCATGGGAGTGCCTGGCCGTGGTGGGACAACAAGAGAGAGGATAGCTGTGTGCAATTCTTAGAAAGAGGTGAGCAGACAGAAACCCCTGCACCTCTAATCTGTGTGTGGAAAACACTGCACAAAACAGAAGTCAACTTTGCGGTAGCTTTCATTTAACTCCCTACTCCTCTCATTTCTATGTCTTTTGCGTTTGTTCATCTCCACTCTAGGGCCTGCTTAGAGGAGGCAACCTGGCCACATTAGCCTTCTGCTGAACTGGAAGAGAGGCTTTTCCGAAAGTGTCAGGTCTTCAGATTAGCAGACTGCCCCTTTGAGGAGCCTCCTGTTGTGTGTTAGTTGTACAGGAACCAAGACGTGTTTAGCTGCCTTAGTTAAATACCTGCAATTGAGTGGGGTGACCTTGACTCTACACTTCGATCTTTGGTGAGGCTGTCAGGCAAACAGAGTTTTTTTCTTACTCTAAATTTTAAAAGTATTTTTTAAAACCAGGGTGTGAAACAAAGCCAAGCACATTGATGTTGAGAGTTAGAGATGGAGCCTGAAATGATACTGTTGTTGCAGGTGGAGCTTGCCTGACCAAATGCAGACTGAACACAGAGATGAATAGAGATGAACCCCAAGAGATTCTGTTTCACTTGTTACAGTTTTAATGAACCCATAGCCAATAGCTCAGGGGTACTTATGTGCATCTAGGATTGCATCCACAATTCCCTGCAGAGCTCCCTCCATGGCAGTCGTTTCAGAGCAAGGGATCAGCCACACAAGACTGATAAACTGAAGACATAGGCCTGAATGGCACCACCCAAGTTGTTGAGTTAGTGCCTCTCCAAATGCAGAAAGGCACGCTGCAGATGCACAGTCATGTGCTCTGTAGCTCATATAACCCCAGGATGCTGCACATTTCCAGGCTTCTCACAACAGACTCCAAGTCTGTGCTAGAAGACAAAATGCCACAATAATTGTGTCACAGGAGGAGAAGAGGAGAGATCAAGGGCACTTCTAAGTCCTCCCGACTAGCAGGAGATTTGCTGGGTGACATTTGTAGATGCTTCTGGACCCCGCACTATGCTGCAGAGAAAGATAAACAAAACCCAGCAGTCCCTGTTGAGCTAATCTGAAAGGGGGTTGCTTCCCAGTTCCAAATCTGGTGATTAGCTCAGCCCTGAGAATGCAAACAAGCACAGACAGCTGATGGATGCTGATACCTCAAGGTGCACTGATGAACCGTGCATCTCTCAGTGACCATGTTTACACCCTTAACTGACCCAACATGAAGTAAAATGCTCTGTCCTAAATTCCTGTGAAGAAAAGATAAAAGGGATCAGGAAAAAGTATATTGTTCACAAAAAATGCCAGCCTTAATTATTAAACTATACTGCTCTAATTTTACTCTTACGGTTTCCTATGTACACAAGATCTTCAGTAGGTAGTTATTTTTTCTTTAATAAACAAAGGTTTCGCTGTGCAATATACTGCAGATTGGCACAGTAGCTGTATAACATACAAAGGCAGATCTGTAAACAGTGTGCTGTGATTTTATCTGATCTTCAAGCTGGATAAAATGTCATCAATACAAGTTGTGGCAGGATATTTGTATAGATGTGGTGAGGTGTGTTGGAAACTCCTCTGAAATCACACAGGCAAAAAGGAGACAGTATTAGCTTAAATAAAAGATGCTATCAGTTTAACAGCTCAATGAGTATGTGTTATTACTAGAATAGGAAATCACGGTTTGCAGGTACTTAGAGCCAGCTAAGAGAAAACATGTTGATTATGATTTTCTGTCATTAGTATGTTGGATCACACAGGGAACCAGTAATTACCTACAGCGATTTTCAGCTGTTGTTCACAAGTTTGTGTGTGGCTCTGTAGTTCCATCACTTGTATCCAAGGGCTACTTTTGGCACCAGAGAAAGAAGGGCTTGAAGGGCTTGGCCCCAGAGAAGAGGGGCCACTGAAGTCCTTAGCTGAGAGGTAGCATTCTGCAAACAGTCACTTCTGCCAGAAATAAAATTAATTGGTTCCTCTGTTGGTATTCTTGAAAGGATGAATGGACGTTGCCAGCACTGTTCAGGAGACCAAGCTAAATTATCATAATAGACCCTTCTGGGCAAAAATTCTGTGCGTCGCTGACAGGTGCTCCTTTTGTGTCAAGGGTCAAGATACCTTACAGTGTATTTTAGGTACCAAGTGCTGGTCATGATGTCAGTGACTCTACTCATACTGTGCATGAAAATATACTTTAGCTTTCACAGCAATAATTTCAGCCACTTGCACATACTCTCTGTTTGCTTGAAGAAAATAAACTGTGTTGTACAGTTCATAATAAAGGGCTTCTCTTTCCTGAACAGTACTTAAAATTGTAACCTAGCAAGTATACTAGGGAGGCTGGAAACTTTGCCCAGACAACCAAAACTTTCCTTTATATTGTGCCAGTGGTTGCACCTTCTAGAGCCCTGATGCTGTAATGGGATATGTGGAGGCTAGAAACAAAGTAAAGCTCCAGATCTGGAGCTGAAGCTTCTCCAATGTGAGAAGTGTTGGTGTTGGTTATGCTTCCTGTCTAGCTGCTTTTTAAGTTGCAAAAGATTTCCATGTCTAGTATAACACACTGTAAAACAAGAGCATGGGCTGACTTATCTTGTTAAAATTCCTTTCAGTTTCTTAGTTCTTTTTCCTCCCTTTATTAGTTAGGAATGGTAGAGGTCAGTGGAGCTTTGTAAAGGACCTTTTCATCAAGAGTGAAACATATTAATCATGCTGCAAATCCTGCCTGCTCACTGATGGGGTGCTTCTTTGTGCTGGTGTACAGGCCTGTCAGAGCCCCAGGAGAGCTGTATGCACATGTGTGCACCTGATGTATGGGTTATCTTGCAGGGATGGAGAACAGCTGACAGTTGAAAGAGTGAAAAGCAGCAAAGTTCTGCCAGATGCAAAAAGTAAATGAGTAGAAGAAAATCCAGAACTACGTTTTCCATGTCACTTTCTTTGTTACCTCTTTCCAAAATAGCTACATTGTCTTTTTTTTTTTCTTGTCTTTTACTGTATTTATATCTTTGCATTTATTGTTAGGTCTTGTCATGTTATCAGCTTCTAAGAGTGGTACCCCAAATTGGACATTTCTGCTCAAAGCAGGAAGCCTCTAAATGAGACAAATGAGTTTGGTTTCTCCCCTAAAAGTTAAAAATATCCTTGCTTGCTCCTAGGGTTCTCTCTAGACCACTATTCTGGTTAAATTCAAGAGCTTAGTTCCGGAGTCTTTGCTCCATGAGGGAGATCAGGCTTCTTCCTTTGAGAGTTTGCTCCTGACCTGAATAACAAAGGAAGTGAAACAAGGACAGGATGAGGCTAGGGAAGGTTTGCTCACTGGTGTAGCTCATTAGAGGACTTCGCTGCTTTGCTACTAAGCCTTTTGGTTCTGCCAAGTTTCTTGACAAGAGCTGCAGGACTAACAATGGAAAAGTAGGTCAGGAGTAGATCTTGTAAATCTACTCAAAGGGCCAAGAGCACAGTTTTTGTAGGAAAATAAGAAAAGAAAAAGGAAAAAAGAAGAAAGATTATAGGGTGAAGAGAAGGACAGGAAGGCCAGAGGTTGGTAGGACTTCTTAAGTAAATCCTGATGTGTAATTATACATCTGATTACAAATTACTTTCTAATAGGGTCTGAAAAGTTCTTTGGTTTCTTCAGTGGAGCTTTCATTAGCACTTCAGTATCTTTTATTCTGCAATTGCTGTTAGCAGTAAGACCAGCCTGCCTGCCTGCCTGCTGGGATTTTGTCTCTACAGTGGGTGAGCAATGTGCTGGCCTGCTGTATACACATTCAAGTGTGTAGCTGCACCCCTACTGAGACCCAGGGAAAAGCAGCAGCAGAAAACCAAGAGTTTTTGCAGGATGGACACTTTCCTTTGAAATATTGTAGGTAAGTGATTTCTTTAAACAGAAGAAAGAAATCATTGGAAGGAGTTTCTAGGTTGGGAAAAACACCATCCCCAGCGTTGTCTTTAGGAGTGAACTTCAAAACACATCACAGCTTGGGCAATGCACACTGGTTATCCAGCATACACACAGCATACACCTCAACTTTTTATTCAGTTGAATGTCTTGCCACACTGGTGAAATTTCTAATATAGCTGGTCTCATGAGTTTTTTATATTTAGGCCTAGATTCTTAGGAGGTTTCTGTAACACACAACCCATAACACACTGAACTGTAATCTGATTTTAAGCAAAATCTGACTGTGGCTCTTCTACCAGATCCATAATTCCAGCTAAATTCCAGCAAATATTTTATGTATTTACATTATTTATGTATTTCTTCTGCTTTATAATAGATCTCTTGTTAACTGTTAGAGTTTTTGCTGTTCTTTTTATTGTTTTTAACTTTTTACTTTTGTTTTCCTAGCAGTTAGAATACAAGTTTAAAAAGCATGCTAATGTGATACACCATTTCAGCTGAACTAAAAGCCCTTTAGCATACACATTTACTCAGAGAAAGTGGGAGTGAGAGTGCAGCGGGATTTATTCTTACAAGTGTCATCCTTCCATGTAGAAATTTCCCCTTAAAAATGATTTTGCATTTGGGACAGCTTCCTGTGAATCAGGCACTTTTTGCATTTGGTGTTACAAGCCAGGATGTTTGTCCACCCTCAGTCAAACTGAATGCAGTGCTGCCTGCTGATTTTCCTCTATCAATTATTAAGACATCAGTTGGTGGGCAATGAATGCTTAATAGAGGCCATTTTAACAAAACAGAACAATGCCTTCCTTGCATCTTACCAATGAGAGACATTTTCCTCTGTCTTCTACAAATTGTCTCATTTCCCTTCTAAATGTTGGAAGCCTCTGCCAAGAGAACACAAACAGGAGACACTTCATTATCATTGTAACACAGAGTTTTGAAGGAACACTCTCAACTTAAAAATCTACATTTCTGCCTGAAATGTTTTAGTGTTACAAGGGACAGCATGAAACTCACTGAGATTTTAGGGAGATAGATTTCTCCTTGTTTTCCACTTTTACTTCCTCCTTCTGACAGTTTTCTCACTACCTAGCCTCAAGGTTTACCCTCAGCCCATCACCAAGCCCCATGTCCTTGTACAATAAGGGCACAGGGCAGTTTTAATCATAGAGGTGCACTACTCCAGTACATGTATGGGAGTCACAGGTGTACAGCACCAAAGCTGTTTTGAAATTAGGGTTGGGGTTTATTTTGTTTCTGAACAAAATATTTTTTATTTATTTTGTTTCTGAAAATCTGGGTGGCTACTCCTTAGACAGCTCTTTGTTTATCTGGAAAATGGGTTTGATGTGGGCAGGGATAGTTTTCATCCACAAATTCCCTCCTCCTGCAAGTGCACGCTACAATGTGACTTGGAGGCCTCTGTAGCGGCACAGACATACCAGGGAAGGATCAGGGAAGTCAAACACTGAGGAGTTAGTAATCTGCAGGAGTGGTAGTGATGGGTAGGAGCTATTTATATTTTGGGCAGTGACCACAGAAGTCCACTTTGTAGAGGCCTGAGACCACTGGCTGTACACGTTTCTGCATTGAAAGAGTCCCCAGTGAGTAGCACACTGTGAGTGACCCCACACTGTTGGCAGAACCAACCGGCCTTGTGAGAATCTTCCTGTATATTCTCACTCTCCCTACTACAAGTGACAAAACATTTACAGTTACGGTAAACAAAACATCACAACTGACAGTACATTTACTCTCCCAACAAAATGTTCTCTGCTCACGTGAAAATTTGAAACGCTAAATTTTTTTGCTTGGCCATCCTCTGAACTTGGAGCATGGCCTCAAAGGTGACATATGCTCTTTTCAGATGGCTGGAGGTGTCTGGTCCACCTGCCAGGTTCCTTTTGTACCTGCTCCACATGCTCTTGGTGTAGGTCTGTTTATGTGTTGTTTGGTCCACTCTCAGCATTCCCGTGTGCAGTGCCAGGACTTGAGCTGAGTAACAGGTTTGTAACAACTCTCACTGGCTGAGGATCTGGACCATCATGTGCTGCAGTGTCCTGGCAGAAAGAGTCCAATAAATGAATTGCAGTATATAATCTGTGCTCTGCAGTGAAGGGTTTAAGTCGTTTATTTCTTGGCATTTTATGCTTGATTTTTGCATGCTTTTCAAATCAAATATAACAGTTTCTGGACTACATCAGATTCTTTTCCATTTTTCTTACATTTCATGTCTTTTCCTCACACTGTCTTTCAATGGCTGGCATTTCCCAAGTGTTTTCTAAGAGAGCTGTAAAATCTTAGGATTATAATAGGTATAAAAGAGTTGATGCAGTTTTACATAGCTTGCTATTTGTACTGTACATTAACTTGATGTTCCTTATGAGTTACAAGATTGTCTTTAACAATGAATCATGTACCTTACTGAATTGGTTTTCTTTCCATGGATGTCAATACCAGGTTTTAGTTAAAGAAAACCTTGAGTATCCATTGTCTTTTTCCCTCTCTTTTGTAATTATTATTATAATTTCTGGGTTGTTTTCAACCAAAATTATGTGGCAGGACAGTGAGGGGTTAAGATTTAGATAAAGCAGAACTTACAAACCAGCTACTATTTTGGGGATAGGCACAGAAATATTTGGAATGTTATCAGGAAGCCGTTATGGTCTTTTAACCCCTCTAAGCTGGGAGTTGCTTGGGTAGGGGAACAAAATTATTTTTCTCCCCATTAGTGGGATGATGCATGTATACAGATTACTGAGAGCTGTATGAGCAGAATAATAATGACTTTACTGTGTTCTCACAGAAGTATTTCTCAAAGATTTCCTATATACCTGTATTTTGTCCCTCATCCCATTGCTCAGTGTTTTAATTAAATTTTACCCTGAATGATTACATCTACATTTTCTCAAGGGGCTGAAGATGTGAATTTGCTTTTCTTCTCCTGTCTGTACATGCTTGTTGTTTAAATCTTTTCTCTCGGTCTCCTTTTTTCTTTTTTTTTTTTAAAGAAGATTTGCTGATTGCAATTTGATTGCCTGTTAACCATTTTACAAATTATATTACTCTAATTGAGGCCTAGAAATAGAAGTCCAATAAATGGCTCTATTCAGAAATGTTTGATTTTCTATTATTCTACTCTGTTGATCTCAAAATTCCATGTTAGAGTAGATGATTCTTTTTAAGCCACTGTGGAAAGCACTAAACTAAAAAAGCTAAGGCAGAATACTTGCATTTATTCAGTAGCTCTTCTTAGAGACTGCTAATGTGGACAGATACTGAGTCTATTATCGTTTTCCAATAAGACAACAGTTATCTTGGTGAAAACCAAGACTTTCTAAAGAAAGTTTTCAGAACAACTCCTGAGGAGTTGAGAGGCATGAGTTTCATTCAAAGGCAGATTTACTCCAGTCAGAAATTCCTCTTACATGGAGGGGAAGGGGGAAGGACGTTATCAGAAGGGTAGGCAAATTCACTTTGTATATGCCCCTGAGTGAATTTTGCTTGTAGGCAAATCTGGCTATCTGCAGCGGAAACGTGATATTCTTCAGTGTCCGAAATTCTCACTTCAGCATTAAGTTGTGCATAAACACTTGTCTGGCTGGAAAGGCTTTTCTTCACAGCATGTTTTCCCAACACAGCAGTCCCAGCAGCACCGTGTCCAGAAGTGTGTGTCCCATGTGTTTCACACAGAGGCATTTCCATATTAACCAGGTGCTGTGGGACCCCATGGAGCTGGCTGTTCACCTTTTGGATCCATGCTCCTCCGCCTTCTGATGTACAGTACAGAATTCATGTACTTTGCTGCAGCTTAACTGAATTACTCTTCTGTCATCCAGGCTCTGTAATGCTATGAAGGCTGGTTAACATATATATGAAAGCCATGGATCACCACTGCACTTTCTGTGACACATGCTCTTGTCAACGGCTTTCATCACAAAAAAACATTAAAAAGTCATGACCGCTACTGAAAAGATCCAGAAACAGAACTAACAAGTAAAGATGTCAAGAAGCGGCCTACCCCCTCCTTCCTTGGGTTTTGAATGGGAAGAGAAATACCTTGTTTTAGTCACTTTATTTTCTATGCCCCTTCAGCGCACGGTGCTACAGCAGTTAATGCCTCACTGGGTTCACATGAAGGCCGCTTGCTGCCAAACACCTGCTATCAGTAGCTCACCATTTGGCTGGGAAGTCAAAGGCAAGACACATGTGGTGCTGAGACCACATCACTCCCTTCCCTGAATGCTTCAAAGCTGCAGGAGGGGCACCCAGCAGTGCCTTGGGGTTTGCAGTCAGCTGTAGAGCGTGAGTTGGTTTTATGTGTGCTCAACAGTTACGTACAGAGAGTCTCTGTGGAAAGCGTTGCATCCCTCAGGATCAGACATAGTGTGCTACTTAGACAGAATGGTGACAACAACCTTGCTGAAGCACACGGAAGGCCAATTTGTAGTATGTTGCTCGTGTTGTTCTCTCGATCAATTATTATAATCCATGTGTGTGTTAAATGTGCTTTCTGTGGTTAACTGTAACAAGGTCAATGTGCTCCCCATATGTGCTTCCTTTATCCAGCTTGGGAGGGTTAGAGCACAGGACACATCGCGAAGGGGGAGGAATGTTCACAGCACTAGCCTTGCTGGTGCCTGAGGAGAATAGCGAGACCTGGCTGTGGAGAGGCACTTGCTTTGCTGCAAAGGGAAGTGTGGAGTCACTTAACCTGCTGCTGCTCGATTGCTATGGGGGGAGGAGGATTTTCTGCCAGAGGTGTGAGTCCTAGTAAAAGGCCGTATCTCCAGGGAGCGATGGTGTCCACAGAGCAGTATGGGCAGAGCAGCTGCAGCCATATGTGGGAGATACATCTTTCCTCTTGTATTCAGCAGTGCTGCTGCCAGTTAGTACCTGTGGAAGTGAGAGAGGAGACAAATCATGTTTTCAAGGTTTCGTGCTTTTCAGAGTGCTGTGAATGCAAAGAGGTTGTTTTGAGCCTATTAGCCATTTACACATATAGCGGAATTTTAAAAATGCAGACTTTAGACTGTTCTGCAAAGGGTCTGCAGACCCTACAGGACTCTGACTGTATATAGAGTCTTTGCAATCATTTAAAATGTAACAAAAAATATGATTTGTAAACATAATCTTTTCTCTTCTCACAGCTCACAATGCTGCCATTGTTATTTTTTTCACTGAAGTAGGAAAAAGCTTAATACTGATTCTCTTACCTCCAGATAAGACCCCATCAAAACAGTTTCTGTGTAAAGATGGTAACTATTTACTGCATTCAAGATGTCTAAGCAGATTTAATATCCTACCTAAAGGGCTAGAGAATGCTGGATCTGTAAATGAAATCTATATGATACTGAGGGATTTAATACAGTACTGAGCAAATGTCTTAGGCTAACAGAGTAAGAAGAGGGATTGAATTGATTTGCAGAGTGCAGCAGGACTGCTTTGCTCTGTGTCTAGCTCATGATGCTAGAAAATAGTGTCCTTTCATCAGCTGTACTCTGATAGCCTTCATTGAACTGTGCAGAATCTTGCCCCTCTGGCTTGGGGCTTGTCTACAAGTGCCTGCTGGGGGATGATGAGGGTACTTGCAGCTGCTTCTTACACCATTTGTAGTAGGGTTAGCTACTGGATATTTTGGGGCTTGCTTTATGCCTCTATGGCTTTCCTTCCTTACAGCACTGAATTAGAGCTGGGAGAATGGATCTCAACTTGTCTTCCTTCCTTCGTACATTTTGGAGAATGCCCGATCTCACTGTGGGGAACTGGACAATGCAGCTCAGAGGAAGATGCCCAGCTTCATTCTCACAATGTGCTTATTTGGCCTTAATGGTTAGTGGTATCTGATGTAGTGGTCACTGATGGTCATTTAGGATAGAAGTATTGAGGTACTGTGAGGATGGACTGCAGGCAGACTTCTGGGCACAATGCTGCCCAGCTTCCTACTCTGCCTCTAAGATGTTAATGATTTTCCTTAGACCATCTGCATAATATTTCTGTATGTGGGAGATATATTTGACTTCCTAAGGAGGGTTGCAGTAGGTCACCTATTCTACATGGACTTTGTTGAGAATCACTACCCAAAAGCTGACTCTAGTTACAATTTTAGGGAGATTTACGCTGGATTTGGACAAGGTACTAACAAACTTCAAGTAACAAACTCAGGATGTGGTGGAGATTTGTTCTAAGGCCGGTCCGTTTCTGACACATATGCTCTAGTGTCCTTGTGTTTGCTTCATCTGAGCTGTTATTGTCCCAGTCATCAGCCCCATTCCTCTGTCATAGCACATTGCCAACAAATAAGTGGTGGTGGAATAAACCAAGAGATCTGTAGCCACATCAGGTGCTAGTGTTGGTGTTTCAGTGTGAACTGTCATTCACTCCTTGCTTTCCTGTGCAGGGTAGCAGGCCAGGTGCTCATCTGCCTACTGCCACTGGCTGGGGTGAGGGGGTTTACGGCAAAGGGCAAGGCTGGAGCAGTTTGCCCTGGTTTGGGGAGGACCCTGTCCTGTAGCCTAGATGTTGACATTAGCCTCAGCACAGTTTCAATCTATTGGTTCACTCTCTTCTACCCAAATACATGTGCAAAAATAAATTGAGAGGTTTTAATGGGCCTTTCAGAAGGCCAGTCATATAGCAATGTCATCAGGCAGTTGACTGTGGACATGTTTGCCTGTGACCCAAAGGAGGGCAGAGTCATCTCTCTCTCTCTCTCTCTCTCTATATATATATATATATATATATTTATCTCTATCTGTGTCTGTCATTTAGCCTCCTACCGATACAGATGCTTCAGTCTTCCTGCATGGCTGTAGCATGTCTGGTCATGCACCTGAGTGCACTGCTACTTGGGACTAGGAAGACTCATGGTCTGGGCAAGGTGGCACATCTGCTTAAACACGACCTGAGCAGGCACTAGAACAGAGAAGTTGTGGATACCCCTGGGAAGGGTTTAAGTGTTTAAGGACAGGATGGATGGAGCTCTGAGCAACCCGGCCTAGTGGAAAGTGTCCTTGCCCATGGCAGGAGTATTGGAACTGGATGATTTTTAAGGTTACTTCCAAGCCAAACCATTTTATGATTCTATGGTATTCTTAACCTCATGCTATGTCTCTTATCAGCAGCAAAAGGATTATTGATGAGATTCTAAAGACTGAGCTGTATAGCTGCCACTGAAATCAGTGACAGTTGCATGCCTAAACCTGCCAGCTGGCTTTGGGAATGCCAGCTTCCCTCTGTCTGTTTACTGGAGAGCCCTGCTGTAAGAAGTTATAAAGTAGCAGAGGATGCGGTAGTATTTAGTTGCTGCAGAAGCTAAAGAGAATTAGGTGCTCTTTTTTTTTTGCCAGATTCCCCAGCTGTTGTAAATTGGCTGCTCTCTGCCAAAGTCAGTAGATCTACACCAATTTGCTCCAGCTCAGGATTTGACTCTATCAGGCTGTATCAGACTATGTGTCACTTCCCTTTGCAGGCAGGTGAAACAGCAATGAATATAGAAAAAAATGTTGCAGCTAGGGGAATTTAATAGATAAAAATATATTAACAAAAATCAGTGCAGGACTGTGCCTCTGTCAGCATTTGTTCTGTGTGTGTGTGTGTGTCCCTCCCCATTCCTTCTTTGTTCACTGTGTTTATATCTGCATCACTATGGTAACTAATGAATGACTGTTTAATTTACCAATCACTGAATGCAGCAGTTCAGTGTTTAAAATATTCCAACACTGTCTGTCATACACATATGCACAACCACATACAATCTGTCACACAGGAAATATTATAGGTGCTTGATAGTCATATTTTAAGCTAAATCTATTTACCTGTCTCTCCAAATAGGGCATGAGAGCTTTATCTACTGTGACGATGGCCGCAAGCTAAACAGTATGTGCAGATAATCACAGTTGTATTATTTCATGTTTGCTGTCTGTATGTGTCAGCTGTCAGCTAGCACACCTGAAATAAAGGCAGCACCATTTACATCCCAGAGAATTTGTGCCCAATTCCCAGGTCTTAAGAGTTATTTAGAAGTTTTCAGAAGAAAAATGCTATTTTGTGTTTTTGGGAGCCAGTCTAAAACTGTTATTTTGGACAAATGAAAGGGGAAGGACAACTGTCACTAGCTTTTCAAAGGGATAGCGTGTGCCTTCAGCCATTTGAAGTCTTCAAGAAAAGGATAAGTAATTGCTGGAGGAATGCTAGGGCAGCTGCATGCTCTTATGTGGGGCTAATGTAGGTGGGCACTGTCTGGGAAAGGTAGATTAACATCTGCTTTCATTGTGTTTTCTCTCAGCTCTCTACTTATTTCAGTGCTGTGATAAGCTGGGGATTTTCAGGAGATCCCTAGACACCCAGGTACATTTTTGCTTGAAGGGGACTTGGTTTTATTCTATCCTACAGAATTGTGCAGCTGACTTTTAATCTGCAAAGGGAATACATCCTCAGTAGAATATACTCCTGCTACAGGTGAAGTGAATAGTTTTAATAAATTTACTGGTTTCTTTTTTTTTTCTTTCTTGAACTACTTGAGTAATGGGTGTAAAATAGTGAAGGGAGAGGAGTGGCAATATACATCCAGGCATGAAATGCCCTTATGCCTTCTGAGTGGTTGCAAGAGAAGTGACATTTCCCTCATGGAGATGGTGGGACCTGAGACTTGACCATAGGCATATTGCTCAGGGCCTGGGGAGAGAGGTTTGCCTGAGCTTCAGGAGAAAGAGGAGATTTCAGATACTCTGGAAAGAGTTATGAGAAGTTTAATGCTACACAGTCCTCCAGCTCTGCTCTAGAGGGAAACCACAGCAAATTGGTCTGCAGGTATACCTTGTTGCCCATGAGCTGTGGAGGGTAGCCTGCTGTTTTTGCCCATCTCTTGAGCCATCCTGGGATGCTCATAGTTAAAAATTCCAGGCTGCAGGCATTTGTTCCCACATCACTTAGCTGGATGTACACATATGTATGTATGCAGACTGTATGTGCAATGGCACAACTCAGAAACAGCTGGTTTGGATACATGAAGCTTGAATCTTCTGGGTAAATGCCCCTTTGCCCAAATCCTGGCCCTGAGAGCAGCTTTTGACATGGTGGATGTGCTTCATTGTGGTTTCATATCTGAAACAGCAGGACCAAGGACTCCTAAATCATGTCCTATTAATGATATATAAGTGTGCAGTGATCCAGACAGGTAGTTTTACTGTGGGTTACATGAAACAATAACTGGTTGTACGATGGCCCCCGGCTAACCTGTAGTAAGGTGAAAGCAGAGGCACTGGACTAGAATGAACTGTTATATCCCAAGGCTGATTTAAGGCTAAAATGGGACCTAGATTCACCCAAACTGCAAAACTGTGTGCTCACTCTACAACAAATGTTTTGTTTCATTGCCCATATGCAAAGCAGGCTGCCTTAAAAACCTGCCTTGTTCCTGAATGCAGATCCTGGTTGAGCATGAAGCAGAAGAGCCCTTGTAAAAAGACTAAGTACAAACCCTGCAATTTCTCAGCCTCTACAGCTCTCTACCTCTATGTCCATGTTAAAAGTGTCTCTCTGTTCCCAAACTCCAAGGAGCTTCATTTAGTCTGGGCTTGCTTTAGAAGCCCCTCCAGTACAGGACATGTTGGTTATGTGCTGCACTGCTGCTCACTTGGAAGCTATTAAGTGTTCCAAAAGAAAATTATGGCCATCTCATAGGGATGAGTCATCTCTGACAGCTGGGTGAGAGATGATTTTCTAGTTGTACACAACTTTGAGGTTTAAAAAAACCCCAAGCCCTTTTTTGTTCCATATGGGGCTGAAACCAAGTTCCTTCTATTTTTATGGAAAAAAATGTGGAAAGAAAGAAAGATCTTCCCTTAGCACAGCCCAACAGTTCATTAATCAGCTCACATCAGGTGAAAAAGATTCAAAATTGCCAGCCTCCCACATTCCAGAAACATTCTCTGACCACAGAAATATTAAGGATTTCCTTCACAATCTCTTTTTTTTTTTTTTTTTTTTTTTTACAAGGGGGGGGGCAAGTACACAAACCGGGG
>WEKY01051512.1:4415-15944 GCA_013390045.1 Picathartes gymnocephalus
TTAAATTAGGGTGAACCACCAAGGAACAAGTCATAACCTCTGTAAAGACCCCTCCCCAGACAAGCCACAAACCAGGCTTTGTCTCAGTATCGAGCACTTCCACTAAGGTGTGCCAATCTACAATTACACTGATTGGATTTCAAGTACCATTCTGCTGCCCTGTTATTCCACTGTGATTTTTTCAAAATCCTCCAGATTTTAATACATCACCCTGCACTGGGAAGCACGTTAGTGCAGAGTCATTTCGTCTTAGTAATAAATCATTTCCTCTGAGACGCACACAACAGTTTCTGCTTTTTGAAAACTTGGCTGGGAGAAGGTTCTTGGATAAATAGACAAAGTTAGAAAACATATTTGCAAAAGCCTTTGAGAAAGTGCCACGAGTATGACAGTTTCAAATGGTTCTTTAAGAACACTGTACTTGACCTGACACAAAACTGAACACTTTTTATTGGAACTTCCAATCCAAATGTCCTTCAGGCAACCAGCTAAATCATAATGAATTGTTTATTTGTGTTTGGCCTTTGAAACAAAAAGAAAACAAAGACTGAATCAAAGTCCAAAAACATTAAATCAATCACATTAAGAACACACTAAGGAGTGCCTCTCAATTGTTTTGGGTTGCTTAGTCCATTTCCAACAAGTGTTTAGGGCCTGAACTTGCAAACAGAGTGAAAGAGCACATTTGAAAGACCCAACAGCAAAATCTTCAACTTTAAGGTTAGGGTTCTTTTTTATTTTTCTTTTTTTAAAGACTTTCAGAGTATATCTTCCTTTTGTTTCAAAGTGGGAAAACTTTTGCTCTTTAAATTCAATAGGATTGAAAAAGTAATGAAATCTGCAGTTCCTCCATTACTGATCCTAAGGCTGCTACATTATCCAGGAGCACGACTCAAGTTATATTGACACACAAACAACTTTCCAGGAGACCTTGGAAAGGAAAGGAACCAGTTGGGTGAATTAACTGGTGCCTAAGGTCAGTTTGTTGCTCTGGCCAAGTTTTTCTCTGTGAGTTCATTTAAGGACTTCATTCCCCAAGTTCAAGATGTTGATGTCACCGAGACCCAAATACCTCTTGTCACCTGCATTCCCTGACCCTGTTTCAGCCAGGAAAGGATCTCACACTGAGAATTATTATAAGACCATTATGCTGCCCTATTCCTGATCTGCAAGTTTAACTAATTGAATTACCACTTACACTTATTTTCCAGTGGTGTAATTTCAAGATGTAAAACAGGGAAAATGCAAAGTTGAAACAAACTTTTTTTTGTTCTGTATCTTCTCAAAGAAGGAACTTGAAAACTAATTTAATTTGCCATTTGTATCTGGCAGCATAACTTGTAAAGTATTGAACAGCACAAGAATTTTAATTTAGTCCAAATGTCAAATTGGGAAGCATGTCCACTCACTCAGGCCCTAGCAGCTCATAAATTGGGCTTTTCTTATTTCTCTTATCAAGTAGAAGAAAGCCAGACCACTCTATGACTGCTCCACTTCCAACAACATCTCAGCTAAACTCAACTCCTAATTTGGAATTTGAAATAAGTATTTGTATATATATGTTTATATCTACATCCTAAAAATTCATGTATGTATGTGTATACACACACCTACTCCCTACTACTCTGTGAGTAGGCACCTGCTTTGGCAGTCTCTTAAGCAGACAGACTGAATACACTTAAATTGCTACAGCTTAATAACTTTGAAGCTCCACATGAATTGATTTTAGTGCTATTATACTGCCTTATCAGCAAATCCCCTGTCAAAGGAAAGGATTTGCCTGTGTGTGCACGCCTGTAAATAAGGGAATTTTACTACAGGGGTAGCAGAACCTGCAAATCGAGCTTTAAAAGTATCATCTTCAGTGCACAGAGGTCATGTTTTATGGTGGTGAGGATAAAAGAAGGAACATCTTATGGACAAGGTGCTGGACTAGGATTTCAGAGGCTCAGGTTCAATTTCTCGCTCTGCCAGAGGCTGCTTCCACAACCCTGGACAAGTCACAATTAAATAAATGTTCAGGTCATCTTTTGTCTGAAGGGCAATATTGCCTTTCCCTCCTCCTTTGTACTTGCTCATAGATTGCACACACTTTGCACCAGCTCCTGGGAGGTGCTTTGGAGGGGAGGGTACTCTCTGAGGTTATTTACTCTGGGTAAATACAGCATCTTGCATGGCTCAGCCCTGCACTTTACAACTTATGAATTTCAGTGGCACACAAATACTTAAATAATTATACTTTACAAATGAGGACCAGAGTCATAGTATCAAATTTCAGTTCTCAGTATTCTAAGACAATACACATTAATGCCACATAAAGTAAGGGATTACTAAGAGGAAAAAAAAGGGGGGATGGTAGTTGAGCAAAGGATAATTAGCATGATCTGTATTCCTGCCAGGTATCACACTACACCAGCTAAGAATACAAATGGAAGGGTCACATATGCAAACATTGTATTTACATTACTATAGCAAAGAGAGATCCAAAAGTTACACTTGTCACTGACAATCATAATTTATTTTTATAACATCCCATCCCTGAGCCACAGAGTGTTTTTCTGACAACAAACTAGGAAAAAGATGGCTAGATTAGAATTTGAATGTAATAAATTAGGAGTATTCAATGTAAAAAAAAGAGTCAGATTTGGCAGAAAGATCAGCACACCAAACATAGCTTCAACTTTCAAATGTTGTTTTCCATGCCTGTGCAATATTTAACAAGTTCTCTTTTTTTCTCCTTTTCCATTTTATCGATTCTTTGCTTTGAGCTTGACGTGGCCAAGAGCCGGGCAAGCGGCTCCCTCTGGTGCTGAACCAGCAAGGCTCTCCAGGTTTTACAGACCTTTCTCTCTGCATTTCAGTTTGGAATCTGATTGTTGAAACTCAGAATTAGGGAAGACTGGCTTTGATCGTTTGTAAAATTATTTATTTTCATGCCTAGGTTTAGGTAAAAAGTGAAATTGTCTTCAGAGAGACAGATCTGAAAGCAGCACACTGCTCACTATGGTATCATCATGTGACATCTCTAAACCAAACACAACCTGCTACTTTGATTAAGAACCAGCTTGTATATTTTAAACACCAAATATTTTCTGAATTAAAGTGAGACAGCTCAAGTGTATTATCAGCCAAATGTCAAGTAGCTTGCTGCACTTCCACCAAGCACAACTTTTTTACAAACTACACATCTTGGTGTTTACATATTTTTTTAGTTCTACTAGAATTTTCACTCTCTGTGAAACTAAGCCAGTGTAGTACTGCAGTTGTACTTCTCTCAATTTCTGACCCTACATAAAGTATGGAGAAGAGATGCAATAGTTGGCATCACAGATGTTATCATAGCTCTATGGTAGTTGTTTCACCATTTTCATTACATTTTCCTAATTATTCAGAGGTATTTTTAAAATGTGAAAAATATGCATATAAATTTCTGACTAGGAAGTTATAACTCTCAGGGAAATATATCCATGGAGAAAATGAGATTTAAAATACTTTTAAACGAAGTATCAAAAAATTCTAACTGGATTCTAACTCATCAAAAATGCTGATTGTTTTCACAAATATAATCTAAGTTTAGAATAAAATTGTTTTGTTTAAGAGACAGTTATTTTATGAATGGCCAGACCCACATACATTGGGGTGCTTTGTTATTTTGGAAGAAACATGCTTGTAAAGGATTAAATACTGCTGGTTCGCAAGAGCTGAATAGCATCCATCAGGGTCCAGCACAATTTCCCCACATCAAACCCTCCCCATTTTCAAAGATAATTACAAAGGGGCAACTCAAAAGAGGGGATTGTTCTTTGCACTGCTGGTGTCTGAACCACAAAGAGATGCCAAATGAAGACAGACCTGTAGCTCCCCCATTAATAGGAGGTTTAATATTGTCTTGCTACATCTCCCAGAGCCTTTATACAAATTCTCCCAACTTTTGAACTACGCAGTGTTATACATAATGATTTGAAGAGGCAGCACTGTATTTTTTCCATCTGCAGTGAGCTTTCCAAGCATTCATTAATCCTCACAGCATCTCAGGGTAGTAGTTCAATTTATGGATGGGAAAACAAAATAGATTGAGTGCTGGAATTCATTTTAATGTAAGTGCCAAGCAAAGGAATGAGACAGAAAGTGCTCCCAGGGTTTCTTCCTTGTGGACATGCAGCAGCTGAAGCCTGAGACATGGGGCTGCTGCAGAAATCTGGCACAGCATCATTGCTGCATCTCAGCCTCAGAAACTGGGTGGAAAGTAGGGAAAGCAAAGCCTCTGCATCCTTCTGGTGAACTGGGTATGGTCAAAGGAGAAAAATAAAGGAAAAATAGGGGGAAAAAAGGGACAAAAAAAAGGAGACAACAATAATGGTGATGCAAAATGTTGCTGAACAGTCTAAAAGGAAAGCTGGGGCACTCTTTAAGGTCTTCTCCATCATTAAGGTTCCAAAAGCTTCAAAATTTATGTTCAGGTAGTGATCTTGTTCCTCATTATTCTAGAAAACTTACTAAAATGTAGAAAGAGTCAAGTTTGGCCTCAGCAACAAGCTTCAAAAACATCAAGGGTTGCAAGAGAGCAAAACGATGGATGTGAACCAAGAGCAATGAAATCAGTAGGGTTTGCATACTTGAAAAATTGCTCTGCTCTTAAATGTTACTTACAGCACATGTTCCAAAACAACAGAAAAACTCTTTCTTTAATAGCCTCTTTAAAGTAATGTTTGTAGTTCAGTATTGGCCAATCTGTACTAAGGCCTTCACTTGCCAAATGGTATTTGTCTCTACGTAGGCTAAAATGTGCCAAACATAAGCTAAAAGTCAATCTACATTTTTATATTTGGAATTTTTTTGAGAACAAGCAAATTAAATAGCAGAGAAAAGTAGTGTTAACCATGCATTTCCCATTAATTCATTAAAGACACAAAAATTGACAGTTACTCTGTGATTAAATGAAATGGTATTTCTTCACACACACTTGCTGCATCTTTTGTTGTACATATTAACTCCAATAACAATGCTGCAATTTCTTTGTATTCACACTGAAATTTGAATCAGACCACACAATTTCTGTTGTGTTTTTGCATTACCATAAAGCACAGTGCAAGTGTATATATATATATAATTGATAGGCTCAGTTAAAGCACAAGTAAAGATGAGAAAAGTTCTCAAATTTTTGGTGATTTTCTTTTTAGAAGTGTCTCCAGATATTTATTTCCCTGAACGTGGCTGAATTCATCTTTCTGACCTCTCTGCTTTCACACAATATCCCAGTTCTCCCACAATTTATGATGCTTTCCCATGTTGTGAACACTCAGACTCAGTGTAACTGTGATAAATCATGTGACAAGAACTCAGAGTAAAGCCTAAGCTCCCTGGAACACAAGAAGTATTTATATTTTCATCACCTTCTTGTGCATGGTTTTGCACAAGGTGATGATTTTGGCTGAACTTCCTGGTTGTGCAAGGAATACAAACAATAATAAAATGTCAGAACTCAGTTCATCTATAACTTAGTAACATCTAATTTTCATTTTACTGCAATATAAATTGCTACCTATGTCTTTCAGTAAAACTTCATCTGCTTTTAATTTTAATTGTCCAATAAATATGTTCAATTGGCACCAGTTCAAATTTTTCTGAGTTCAGGAGTTAGAGTTGGTTTTCTTTTTTTAATAAATTCAAATATGTCTCAGCCAGAGGTGATGTTTTATCTAAAATAACAGATAAGGCAGTTCTGAATAGTTGTTGAGTAAAATAAAAGGCACGAGTCAAAAATAAATACCTGTAAGTATAACCCTCCTTCCTTAATATAAACTTCCACCACGCTGAGTGCTGGAAATAACTCTACACAACATTAACAAAATTTCTACGTCAAATTTATATTTCAGAATTCTGAACCCTCCTGTGCTGTTTTATGGCAACCAGGATGAAAAGTCTCCCATCTACTTCAGAGGAACAATTCACTCTCCCTCTTTTCCTTCCTGTGAATAATAAAGTTCCTCTTGATAGGAAATGGATCAAATCCTAAATAAATAAATAAGCGCATCTGGTATTTATTTGTCCCAGTCCTTGGAAATTTTATGCTAATCGCAGTTCTGTTACTAAGGCTCTGGAAAACATAGTTGGGTTTGTATTATTTTACTGGAATCCACAGATAGAAATGTTTTCTTTCCCAGTGTTTCTCCCCTCTGTATAGTATCTGAAGTTGGTACTCTCACGGTATATGAAGTTAGTAAACTGATTAACAATATAGCTGACCAGTTCCTATTATTATGCCCAATTAGTAGCAACTTATCATTACAAAAGTCAATATATCATCTTTTCTGGCACCTTTTCTTTCTTGCTTCATTCTTGCTGTTTTCAGTCCCCTCATTTTTCCCATTCTCCTCTTCCTACTGTGCAGGTGACCTGACCAGCCCCTTCCTCCACGGAGAAAACATATCTGAAAACTTCCCCCAAACCACAGTCAAGGGACTTGTTCACATTGATAAAACCACAAAATTACAGTTTGGAACTATACCTTGGGGTAGACACATGCTTAAAAACCTAGAAATGCTTCAAATAATTTCTTTCTTCTTCCTTACTTTGCAAAAGGTTCTGCAGCCCACAAGACTCATGCACAGGTATTGCTGTTGCCTAGAAAGTTGCAGAAATCAACCTCACATCTGGTATCAAAACAGTCTGGTCTTTTCCATAACTAAAATTGGTCTCTCATGAAACTTTAATCCTATTTATGCAAAGCTATAGTCTTAACTGGATATACAGCAGATTTCTGGCAATTATTCCTCTTCCCCACATGGACCTCCACAGACAGATGTTGAACTTAAAGCTTGGACCACCAAAATATGGAGCCCAGGAGGAATCTCTCCAGCTGTCAGCAGTAGCAAACTCTTATCCTGTGCACTGAGAAGTTTTGATATGAGTAAGACAGAGTTTTCCAACTTGCTACATGAGAAAACACATATCCTATGCAAGGCTGAAGTTTTAATCTAGTTTTCTGACTCAGCAAGATGTACACAACCAGGTTTTGTGTGCACTTGTACACATTTCTTAATCAGTTGGTTATTCACTCCAAACTCCCTGAGGAACATGAAAATTTGCTGACAGCAAGCACAGCACAGGTGTGAGACCTCTGCAAGACTCTGAATGCTTCAGTCAACTTCTCTTAAAAGAAAAAAATAAAAAGAACAACTGCAACACATTACTGGGCACGAGAAAAAGTGTTCATCAGTGTTTTAACAGGGGAAGGGCTTGACTCTAGTAAACATAAACCTCTGGGAAAGCAGCTTTCATCAGTTCTGGCGTTTCCAAACCAACATGAATGCCACACGGAATGATCACAACTTCAGTGTGCTTTACTGAGCTCATCCTGCTGACTCTGATGGGACTGTGGGAGTGTAGATGTAACAGAATCCAAGCACATATCCCACTTGGGTGCTCTGCACCTGCTGCCCTTGCAGGTGGAATGGTCACCACAGCGTGGATCACACAGCCAGCAGGATATCCAGACTGAAGGGGTCTGACTGGGCAGGTGCCCCAAAATGTCCCACTGCTCCTCAGAATGGAGGGATCATCACCTGGAGGCCTTCGACTGAGACCAGGCTGGTGGCCCAGCATCTCCGCAACCACTAAATGAGCATTGGACATCCTATACCACTCATGGAACTTATAAAAACACTACCAAAAGCAAGTAAATGTTGCCAGGCACACTTCTGTTTCTTTCAGTGCAGCTTATTTCTGCCAGGTATCAAACATTTTATTTCTTTACATGTTCATTCCTTTTCCTCAAAAACATTTGCAACTTTTGTAGAAGTCTCATGCTCATCTGGTGGCTGCACCCTGGAACAGAGCAACAAAAGGCTACAGGTCCACTATGTACATTGACTACTGAACCACTGCACAATCTCAGACTACTACCATTTCAGGTGCTTTCCATCAGAAATAATCAGGATATTGGTAGCTCCTCACTGCTGAAAAGCAGTAGGAGATGTCAAGTAAAAATTGAAGTGGGATCAAACTGTACCACTAGTAACTGCATGGACTTGGGTACAATAAATTAATTTCTTTGAAAGACTATCTTTGGCTTTACAGTACAACATTACAGATGGCCTATGGATTAAAGTACAAGACTTCTGTAAATACTGTATATCATCTGAAAAAAAACCCCCCAAAATCCCAAGGGTAATTTCACAGCAAGAACTAAAAAGGAAATGTATGGCACCTCTACCAGAAATTATGGTTGTGGATTTAATTTGCCTTTCACCTTGATCAGCAATAGGATCCAACAGTCACGAATCACTGTTGACCCATGAACTCAAGCATTTGCTTGCAGCCCACTGTTGCTTAAGGAATTATCATTATTACAGTGTATGGGGACAAGCACGTTCAAGTAGAAAAGCAACAGGAAAATAAACAAAGAACTTATTCAAGCAATGACCTGTCAATTCAAGAAGTAGATTATGCTCAAATGCACACACGATACAAACTATAATGAACAGTAACAGGGGATGCAGACAACCCATCTAGTGAGTCACCAATTCAGTTCTCTAAATGTTCCTGATGCTCAGAGGAAAGACATTTTAAAAGCTCAAATGCAAGTCTGTTCTCATCGAGTGGCTGTTCTTTGGCAAAGAGGGAATGACAGGGGCTGTACCAATGACACCACAGGAAACACTCCTTGACCCTTTCCAGCTCATGGAGATAAACAGCAAACTTTCTAACCCTGACAAAATAACTTTAAATAAGACACATTGGCATCAAAGTTACCATCTAAATTGCCCGATTACACAGTCAGAAATTCTTATTGAAAACATCTTTATGTATAGATTTATGAAGGGTATGAAAACTTCTGCTTGAATAAGGAGAGTAGGATTGAACTCAGCATCTCTGAACTATTTCATGGTAATAAAACACTCCATTCAGAGGGGCTCAGAGAAAGCACTGAAATCTACATACATTTCATGAAATAACTTCTCAGATTTGATTCCATTAACTTCACTCAAATGCCTACTCAGCAGCCACAAGATGTTCAGTCTTACCAGACTCAACAAAATAAAACCATAGCAACGATTTCTAGCAGACTCAGCATATCTATACAATGGTATTATGTTCAGCAACTATTGACCCAAACCTGTGGTGAACTGAACCAGCACCTGTTCAACCTCTGATTAAAGCTTTTGCACAGTGAAGGATTTATGGGCAGCATTAAATGGGTCTCTAACTGAACACACAATGAGCTACATATGTGATATCCTTAATTACAGATGTTTGCATCACCAATTGCAGACCATGTTAAAGACAGTGAAAAGAGAACTCAGGTTCTATTAAACCCTGTGGCATAAAAATTCTGTTAAAACAGCTGAACTTGAGTCCTTTCCTCAATAGCACATTTCCCTTCATAAAGAGATAACCCTTATTTTATTCCAGCCCTCTCAGTACAGCTTAGATGTAAATAACAGCTGAAAAAAAGATGTGTTCATGAAAGCAGAAGAAGGTGGAAATAAAGCAACGGAAAAGGGTAACATGAAAGAGGAGCTTTCCTCACAGCGCTGCAGGAAGACTGCTCTGCGCTGCTGAGGGACTGAACTCCACAGCTCCTGCTTAAGGGGGTTTAAAAAGCTGATGATAGAATCATCAGAATTAAAAAAAAAAAAGAAAAAAACCAACAAACAAACAAAAAAAACCAACCCAAAACAAAACAACCACTTCATTTGCTTGCTTTTTAATCAAAACCTGTAATCAGAACGCCTAAGTGATGATTTCCTCCTGCTTTCAGCCTAAGTGACTGGAGCAGGCTGTTCAGTGGGGTTTCACTGTTCCCAGTGCGAGGGAAGGTGTCCCTTCCCCAGGCAGCTACTCTCGCTCCCCAGGCACCTGGTGTGATTCCAGAGGAGAGGACGGCAGTCAGCCACAGCTCAGGCACGCCCTGGCAGTTCAGTAAACATGGGACCCACAGCAAGAGAGCCCCTTTTAGTGACGGCACCTTTATTAGCACAAGCACGTTCGCAACTGTTAACGCAATGTTAATTACCGGGACCAGGAGATACCCAGCAAAAGACTAAAAATTGCCTTTGCTGGAGCACAATTCATTGAGATGATTTATGGAGTTCTTTATTGTTAGCGTCACAAGAGCTTTTTCAAAACAAGAGAAATCATTAAATCCCATAAAACACGGGCTATCGCCGCAGTTAGCTGGTAATTGATATCCCTGCTCGTGCCATTGATATCCCTAAATGGAGCTGCTAAAACAAAAATTAGCAAAGCGTGCTGACGGAGAGCAGCCTGCAGCATCCCGGAGGGAAGCAGGGGATCCTTCCAGCAGGAATCGCTCCCCCCTTGCATCGCACGACCCCGGGGAGCCCCGACAGGGCCAGAAATCAGGCTCAGCCCTGGGGAACCGCTGGTGAGGGGGAAGGAACAGGGAGGGGAGTACATTTGCTTTTAGAGGAAGAACACGATTATTATACACCACCCCCCCCCGCCTGCCCCTGTTTTCCCTCGGGGAAATGTAACTACTTCTCTCTCCTTTTTAAAGGCAAATCTTAAAAAAAAAAAAAAAAAAAAAAAAAAAAANAATTAACAGGAGATAATTCATTGGCTCCTCTGTATTAAAAAAAAAAAAAAAAAAAGAAGCTTTTGTGTTGTAATTTTCTATGGCTTTGGTGGGGCTTTTTTTCAGGGATCCTGCCGAGTAGAGAAAGTGCAAGGTAAGAAATAATTTTAAACAGAGGATTGGTGGTTTTAAGCAGTTACCGAATAACAGCCAAAACATGTGCACAGTCAAGAAACCCAAATCCTGAGCAGCCAGGGAGAAGGAATGTATGTTTTAGTGATGGAAAGCACGCAGATGTATTAGAAATTACTCGGAAGGACGGGAGAACAGCACCGAAAATGCAAATAAATCAGCTAAGATTCCATGGAGGAAAAAAAAAAAAAAGAAAAGCTGCTGATAACCCTGAGCACACGCTGCTGCCTCAAAGACAGAAATAGCTCCCTTACCTTATTCCTAATCCTTGTTTGCACCTACTCTGCAATCATAAATACTTCGAGGTGCTTAACATGGAGCTAAATTGATGGCTGAATTTAAGAATTTCTTCGTACGTCTCATTTACAGATTAAAAGGAGATTTTTTAGGATCGTCCTCCTCAGCATCCATTAGCTTCCCAAAGAATTCTCATTTTCTTGTAAAAAAAAAAAAAAATTTCAAAAAAAATACAGCATGTCTATATACAACCGGGCACTGTAATAGATCCAAAAAAACCGGGAGCGGGGGAATCTGAGAGGTGCCACTACAAACTTGGCAAGCAAAACGTATCCTCAGCAGGAAGGAGACAGAGAGAGAGAGAGAGGAGAAAAAAACCCCTGCAAATCAAAATTCCCAGGGAGACTTTGAAGGGGAAAAAAAAAAAATAAATAAAAAACCAAAACGCAGGGAGGGAAGACGTGTGAGGAGGAGGAGAGCACAAAGGGGCTGGCGGGATGTCTCCCAGGCAGGCAGCCATCCATCTATCCAGCCATCCAGCCCAGCGAGGAGCAGCCGCC
>WEKY01051512.1:16017-37939 GCA_013390045.1 Picathartes gymnocephalus
CGGGGCCCGGGCCGTGCGCGCACCCGCCGCGGGGGCCGCTCAAAGTTTGCGAAGGCCCGGCCGTGGCCGCGCTGAGGTGCGGGGGGTGCACGCTCCCCCGGCCGCAGCCCGGTGAGGTCAGCGCCCCGCGCTCCGCTTCTCCTCCCAGCTCTCCCTCCTCCCCGTCTCCCCGCGGTGCCCACGGCAGCTCAGGCAGCCCAGGCTGGGTAGGGTTAGGTCAGGCAGAGCCTCCTGGCTCCAGGCTTTCACCCCTGAGAGCCCCCTGCTGCGCTTCCCATGCCCGCACCCCTCACCCCAACCTGGCAACAGGCCACAGGTGCAGGCACCTCGCCTCACATCTCTCGTTTCCTTCCTGACCTGCTACAGATCTCATCTGAGACTTTGCAAGACCTTTAATTATTCTATTAATGTGCACCCATAAATATTCCAGAGTAGCATTTCATTAGGCAAACAGCAATGTACAGTACAGGCATGCAAACAGAGGCACCAGGGGCTAGAGAGGGAGCAAGTTACACTCAGAAAGCATAGCAAAAGCTAAATCAGAACTGGTCAGTCTTGTTTTTCCAGGGCCTTTCTAGGGAAGTTATTGTATGATTTTTTTTAATCTTTTTTTTTAATTTAAAAACATGTTCCTTGGGAACAACTTGTGTCAGTAGATCACCAGGTTACTCGGGCAAGCCCCAGTTTACTGCACTGTAACAAGTCTCTCCTGTGGGCCCTTTACAAGCTTGCGCTCAGAATAGAGAGGGAAAACAAAATAAAAAGTCCACAAGCATCTTGACTACCAGTGGTTTATAGCCATATCATTTGCATATTTCAGCAAATGGAAAGCAGGTGTTTGGGTTTTTTTTCTCCTTGACAAATTGGGAATCACAAAATGGCACCCTGAGTGACGGAGACAAAGTATGGGTCCATGTAACTAGGGCAGGAATAGACCAAGGGAAACAGACCTCCTGGCTAACATCTGGGCAAGCACAAGTGGGGTTTGTAAGTTGTTTTATCCTTCACGAGGTGCGTGGAAGAGGTTATCAGGGATGTGCAAGCAGATGGATGTGGAAGAACTTCAAAGGGAAGTATGAGATTCAAAACAGGTCTTAAGTATGGGTCTTAAGAGTCTTAAGTAAGGTCTTAAAGAGGAGGCGGAGACATGGAAGGGGGAGGCAAAAGGTGCAGTGAGGTCTTCCTAGGCAAAGTGGAAGGGTGGGAAGAAACAGAGGCAAAGGGAAAACTCATTAGGGCTTCCTCAACTGGGAAATATGTCCTTGTGAACGACTATTTCACACTTTTCCAGCGAGGAAATCAAAATCACTTCCCAGCTGTTGTATATGGTTGAATTTTGAGGGCTGTAGGTGAAGGGCATTAAACTCTCCTAACATCATTTTATCCAACAAAAGAAGGAAAAATACTCTCTAAAAATCAAGGATTAGTTTAAGGCTGAGTCCAGGAAAGATTGTTCACACTTCTTGTGACACATGTTTACAGTAAAAGCCAAATACTACTTCTGAGAAATTGGTGCAAGTGGAAGGACAGTTTTATTCCTGAATGGTCATGTTGGATGCAGAGCAATCTGGAAATCCTGTAGAGATTCCAAAGACAGCAGCTGTTTGTCAAACATGATGCAGTTTTGAAGTCCTCAGGTAGTGTGACTAACAGGGCTCCAACCCAGAATGCTTTTCCCGATATCCATGATATCCAGTGCATTGGTTTGTTTCTGTTTTTAAATTAAACAAGACCTTGATTTATCCTCTGGAGCAACATTTGTGACTTCGGAATATGCAGTCTCATCTTTAGCTGCAGCTGAATGGCTACAACAGCAAGGGCAGATGCTCCCATCTGCTGTGTGGCACTGGGTGGAGCAGAACAAGCCCCAAAAATGGATTGGCAGATGCAGCACCTCTACTACACCTCTGAGGGTCCCTGGGAAAGGCAGCCCCCTCCCCATATGTGCACCACAAACACAGGTGGGCCCGTTTTCCCACAGGCTCAGGTGGAGCCATGGATGTTGTGAGGAGAGAGGACCTCCAGAGAGAAGGGACAGAGCTGTGAGCAGCTGTTCCATACAGCACGGCACCTTCTGCAGCATGGGACTGTCAGCTGGGGATCTGGATGGCTGTTTCAGCCTGGGGAAATGAGCCATCAGCCCTTCACCTTCAGTCCCAGCCCTGGCAGCAGGAGAGGCCCTGCACTGGGGCAGACACCAAAGGAAAGGGAGGGCAGGGGTAGAGGAGAGCTCTGTGTGTCGGGAAGGTAAGTCAGACATTTCTTGAGTGATCATTAATTTGGCATTCCCCATCTTGAGAAGCAGATTTAACCTTCTGGCCAATAAATTATCCACATAATCCCCACCACTGCAGTGCCTGAATTCCTTAAGAGCTTTAAATGGGGCATCCAGATGATGAAGTTCACAAAGTCTCAGTGTAAGGCTGGCAGCCCCAGGCTTGCTCAGGTTCTGCTGAGGGTGGAAACTCGGATGTAACACGGCCTCACATATCAGTTCTATCTTTCAGAATGAGGGTGCTTTGTCAGGATTAGCCTCGGGGGTATTTCTAATACCTTCCCTTTACTTGCAGTGATTAAACAGGATTGAAAACATATTCCAGTCTCTTCTAACTCCTACATCTTTTGCTGGGGATTTATATGGAAGGGAAGATGCTGTAAGGCAGCAAGTACCTAATACATCTCCCAAGGACAACATAAAGTCACTTTATTAATACGAGTTTACCCTTCCCCAGCTTGTAATAGTAGTTCTTTGTTACCATGTGGGTCTTGCCACATTAACACTCAACCAGAATCACCCCACCAAAATTTATAAAGAATAATGGAAAATAATCTATGGTTTACTGTCCAAAAGTAAAAAGAGAAGACTTCCACACTTAATGTAATCATCCCTGCTTCTGTGAGACAGAGGAAATGAAGGTGCCCTAAACATGACAAACAGAAAATGATATGTACAAAAATAGGAGAAGAGAACTGCATAATAAAGCTGTCTTTTGTGACTGTCCAAGGGAGGCTGAAAATGAATTGCAGAAAGGATGACTTTGAAAAGAAATTGTCAGCTTGCTTAGCTCCCAAATTCACTTCCTCATCCACAACCTTTAGACAGAAAGCAAAATGCAGATGCCCAGGAGTTTTGAGGCAGAGGATAAGACCTTTATGCTTTCTTTTTGGATTAATTACTTATTCACTACCTGATTGTAGCTTAAAGTTTCATAGCAGCAGGAGTTACATTAATAAGAGATATATAATTATGCATATTAAACATCAATAAGTTATTGGTAAATATATTAAAGGGAGTGCAACGTCATACTTTGAACTCTGTGAAAATGGTTTGATTTTCAAGGGTGCTGGGCAGCTGAAGGCCTCCTGACAGCAAGTTGTGGAAAAGTGAAGAACAACTTATCCAGAAAAAAAGCCCAAGAATTTCTTGAAGTGCTTAAACTTCAGTTTCATTTACCCTTTTTTTCTTTTGACTATAAATGTTTATTTCACATTCTTTGAATAATCCATACTAATCTCTAAAACAAATCTTATAATGATTCTGGTAGAAGTAGGTGTGATGCTGAAGATATTCCATGTTTTTTTCCACTGCATGTAATCAAAGATCCATCTAGAGTAACAGAATGCTTGAAATATTGAGGTGTTACGATTTCAAGAAGTTTATATATTACTAGAGCAGAAAATTAAAAACCTTATTTGAATTATTTTAATCCATTTTGAGATTATTTTTAATATCAAAGCAGATATTGTCAAGAGTTAAATTAATCTCTTGAGCAACTTTACAGGGAACTTCAAATAGCCATTGAAATATTGTTCTACCAGTGTAACGGAATACATTGGACATACTATGAAAATATTTCTGTATTTAGTGACCAGTTTTAACAGTGTGAGAACGTGTTCTTCCTTCTATAGGTGTGAAGGGGCCCTTACTGAATACTAGGAAACTAATAAATAGAAGCATTAAAAGAAAGAAATTGCAAATATTCTAATGCTGAGATCCTGGGGCTTCCTGAGCTGATTTGTCTTTTTTACCTTAATTCACTGATTTAGCAACTGGTCTTATTTCCCATGTAAGTATTAGGGTTCAAAGTTGACACATTCACATATGAGATATAACTCTTTAGACTTGTGCAACCCATAATCATATTAAACAATAATGTTGTCCTTAGGTCAACTGTGTCACAAAGTTAAATTTCTATCTGAAATTTTAGGCACAGTAAGGAAAAAGAAAAAAAAAAAAAAAACATTAAATGCTTCTTGTGGGCCTGATTTGCCTCCTATGTAATCAAGACTCTGCAGTCTCCCACTACAGGTTTCAGGCACTGAATCCAGATATCCAGAAACAAACCTCACAGATTAATATTTTGCCAGCAAGGCAAATAGCCACTTCAGGGGATTTTTAAAAGCTGGTAATTTTGTCCCAGTTTCCATCACAGTTGCAGGCACCTCTGTACCCAGACACAGTTTCCTAAATAGTCTCAGTCATCACTAATCATTAACAATCAAAATAGCAAAATAAGACCCTAGTTTTTACTGCTATATTTTAATATATTTAGATTTAGTGCAACAGTTAAATACATTCTCATCTGACAAATCTCTACGAGCACAGCTTGACACCATGAGTGTTCAAGCACGAGGCATGAGCCTGTGAGGTGTTGGTGATTTCCCCATCTGGTTTGTTAATAAACAAACTTAAATCAAGGCCAAATTTGATCTCACTCAAAATAAAACTTCTTTTGCACTGTGATTTTTAAATCACATACCTTAAAGCTCAAACTGGCTAGTAGATAAGCTTTTTCCCCTTCTTCATTAATGATGAAAGAGTTCAGCCGCCCATCAGTGACTATAACATGAAATAAAGGCGTTCCAAAACCATACAAGAACTCACAGATAGAAACCTTTGGTTTCTGTCTGCACTTCTTGTCACACATCCAATCTTCATCTAGAATTAAACACTTGGTTAAATCATGCAGATGTAAGTAAATCTCAAGCAATGTTATTACTCTGAATATGAATTTGATGTAACTTCTAGGGAGGTAGTTTTTGAGGACTCTAAATTCCATCTAATTGTGATTATGGAAATGTCTTAATGATCTCCTGGGAAAAAAACAGTGCTAGTACTTTAAAAAAAATAAATAAATAAAGATGACCCTAAAAATTCAGTCACCATGATAGCAAAGGGATGAAGCCACAGTAATTATGCAAGCAGGCTTGTGTGTAAGCACAGAACACAGCACTCACAGCCAAAGCACGAAACAGTTACCAGAGTTGAAAATATTATACAACATTCTTTCGTCTTTTCCCACTTTCTCAAACATTTTTGGTTGTCAAAAGTCTGATTTCCATATCTGAGACTATGAGGTCTGCTGGATGTAAAGGAGTCGTGATTATCCTTAAAGTGCATCTGACATCACTATTAATGCTTTAAACTTGCTACCAGTGCATTTTTGCAGTTTCATCCTTTTAGCAGAACTGACACATATAAAAGCTTTGAAAACTCCCAAGTATTAATCTCCAAAACCATATGTGTAGTGATTACTTAACCAATGGGATGTTTTTTTCAGTTCCTCTACAAGTTGGCTCAGCAACAGTACAATATTAATAATGCTTGAGCTTATACTTTTACAACCTGTTCTCCATTTCTCCCATCTGTCGATAGACTAAAATTATGTTTACAGAATCACTCATTTTCTAACCTTTTTTTAATTCATCCAAGACAACTCATAGCCATTTTTTTTCCCTGCAGTGACTACAAAACGCCAAAGCTTGAGGCTTAGCTCAGTTTTCAGAGCTGTTGATGTGATTGTGAAGTAGTTCCATTGATTTGAAAAGTGTTGTTTGGGTTTCATCCTGTCACGAATGAGAAAACTATTTTCCTCTCATTGTTATTCCAATTAAATATATACCTTTAGTTAAGTTCCCTATCTTTCTTACCAAACTACGGTTTAAGGCAACCCTAGGGTCTATTAGAACATTAGTAGGTATATGCATATAAAAACTGGCAATATTTGATGGGGAAAAAACCAGTCAGCAGGTGGCCCTGCATTGCAAACCTGAATCCTCTGGGTTTCCCAAATGGGAGAACAAGACATAATTACAGTGCTGGGTGATATCACTAATTTTGCACAATCAGCCAGTTTCAGTGCCGTGCAGTTTCAGTGATTTTTTCAGAAATCACTCTGATGTTACCATTTTACACATTGATATTTTTGGGTAGTCAGAATCAGAGGGATGGAGAAGTCCATACTCCTCGAGACCCTGGACCCTGCATGCAGCAGGGGGATGTTTTCATATAAAAATTACATCTTCACAAACAGCTCTAGGAGCTACAATTTCGGCCACTGTTTTCACTCCCATTCAATAGACTTTTCAGCATAAACATTGGTTTAAAATTTGTTCAAGGACCTCAAGGTTTGGCCCCGAATCAATGTGTACATAGATGACTTCATTTACAGCTATGTTTTTATGCCAGACTTAATGTCAACAGCCTAACGGTGCGTTGGATTTCGTTTACAGGATTTATTAATTTTTATCTAATGAACAATTTCACAAGGCAGTTTAGATGATTACAAGTGTGAAATGTTTGCAATGAGGACCAGATCTTGCCAGCCTCGCTTGCCTATAGTGCCACTTACATCAAAAATAATTGAAAACAATTGTACATGAGAAACACCAAAACAAACAAGTTAAAAACAGTCTCCATGAGCAAAGGAAGCAGAGTGGGTATTTCAGTCAATCCTGAGCCATGGTTTGCCTCCATACAGGCACGTAGAGCTGAACTGTCTGGATAGATGGATTTACAGGAACCAGAATGGCACACTGATGTGAGGATCACACCTTGGGGTAAGAGCTGCCAATGTGTTGATTTGGCCTCAACAGATTATCCCTATGACAAACTCCCCACTGATCACAGCAGGAACAGAATGAGATCAAAGTTAGACATCCTAAAATCTCACCTTCTCCCTTCAAAAAATCTGAAAACTGAAGCAAGGGAACATCTCTTTGGTTACACACCATAATGAACAAAACAGGGATTATTTGCCAAAAAGATCATCTGCTGAGTAATGTTTATTTATTATTTTTTTTAATTGTTTTTTGGTAGTAGCATGTTGCTTTCTCCTTCTGATCTTGGAATTATACTACAAAGCTGCCCATTTATACTTAATTATATTTTTGAGATATTTTGCTTAGGTGGCTGGAATCTTTCCAGCACCGGTGCCCAAAAACAATTACCAGCATCCTGTTCAGTTTGCTTCCAACTCTCCTGCACCCTCCACTCAGCAATAATTATATTTCTTCTCTCTGTTTCAGAAAACAGAGATTGTTTGCCATAAAATTAACTTGACGTGATTCAAAAGGAAATGCAAAGCATTTTAGAAGAAGTCAGAGAGAGCGAGCTGCAATTGTGAGCAGAGGAGGGGGAAGACTTTTGCTTTCAGCCAGGGGAAGCTTCATCACAAATTAAGTTTTGTTTCCTTTACTTGCTGCAGCACAATGACAGCTTTGACAGACATATGGGTTGTTTAGAATCGTAAAGGCTTTTTAATTTAAAGTGCTTCAGGAATATATCTAGCTGCAGTATATGACGTAGGCAATTTTTACTTAGCTGTATTCTGCTAAATGTAGTTTGTAATTGGAACACCTTTCAGCCCAGGCACAGGAAAATCTGTTTCACTCTCCTGCATTGCTGAGCTGCTCTTGCAGCAGGGTCCTACTTCGGCCATGCATTCAAATACCACACATATTATTTTCATTCATTTTTATGGGAACTGGAAGATACTTGAAGCTGTCACAACCCTGCACAGACAACAAAAACCACAAGGTCTTTATGTCACTTGAGCCTTCTTTCAAAAAGAAAGAGTGGATAAGGCCACTCTGAGCTGTTGGCTTTCAGGTTTTATCTCATTGCAAGGGTGTGGTTTGAGGTCAGTTATTATGCTGTAAGGTCCTTCTTTAAAATGTCATATTTTGTCATCAAGGAGATGGTGATTGTACTTGTTACTCACGTTACACCTTTTGCTTGATTTTAAAATGTACTGGTTTGGCTCTTTCCTTTTTTTAATGTCAGATCTGTATGCTTTGAGACAGAACCTGATTTCAATTACATCGTATAAGACCCAGAATAAAACCATTTGCTTAGGTGGAATTCTGTTAAGTGACAGACGTGGCTGAGAGGAGGCTGTGGGACCTTCAAACCAAATGGTTCTTTCTGGCTCCTGCATTAGTCACTGCCACAAAGATACTGCAGCTCCAAACACTATTAGTTCAGGATGCAGAAACCACCTGATGCTGCAAATAAGAGATGGGAAAACACAAGGCTTCCTGTTAACTAAACCAGAGCAGAGCTTACTGGTTCTGCCAGTAGGATGTAACACACACAAAAATGAAGCAATTACCAAAGACAACCAAATGTCCAGAGAAAATCTCAAGGTAGAAACCAGGCTGTGATTTCCAAGGACTTGGCTACTGGTTTCTTCAGTTCTGAGATGCACAATCTTACAGACTAAGCACTGGCCCACCTTCTACCAATCCTTCATATCCACCTCTCACCATCAACCCTGCAATGCACCCTTGCAGCCAGAGTTTAATTACAGCTGTAGAAAACAATGACCCCAACCATCCTAACAAACAGTTCCTTACTACCATGTTGAGTGGCAGGTCTTGTGAGATATCCTGGCACTGTTAGTGCTCCAAGAGTTTTTACATCCTCACCATTAACAGCTTTGACTTAAGAGCCCATAGAGTACATCCTCTAAAGGGTCAACCAGAAGTTTCTCCTCAAGATATTGTGTTCTCTGGAAAAATCCCTTTGAGAGCTGGTGCTACCTGGTATAGGGTGAAGGAACACCTGCCTTATACAGACCTCAGCAGCAAAGACTATATTGTCAGTGAATTAACGCTGCATTAGGAAGGAGGGACAAAAAAGACTGAGAAGTCTCATCTTTAAGAACATTGGACCCATCAGAGATAGGACAGATTAAAAAGAAACTGTGAGAATGAAACAAAAGTTACACTCTGACTTTTCTTTCAAAATTTAAAAATATCTTCTGCATGAACAATTCTCCTGGGTATCAGCTTCAGAAGTAACTTAAAGAAAATTCTCATGTCATTTGTGGTTGATGTAATGTAAGAATCCTTTCTTACAGTCTTTCAATGAGATACAGGGGAAAAAACTGGACTCCCACTCACAGGCAGGGTTTTTTTTTCCTCTTTGCACACTTGTCAAAGAATATGTCTTTTCCTCTTCAAATAGCAAGAGCCTATTCACAGAAATTCTCTGAACAGAGCCTCCATTTCTCCTTCAGTGGAACATGGGCAGTGTCAGGAGTGTTTCAAACTACTTATTAATAAGCAGTTATAAACAGTAAGTTTGGATAAACACAGTAAAATCACCAATATTAATTCTGTAAGAACTGTGGGGGGGTCACACATCACTAGGTATTTTCCCAGCACCTCATTATTTTATTTTCTCCCCCATTAACAAAACTGCATAGGTTAGCCTTGTAATTCTCTCTTTAATTGAGCCTGCATTCAAAGGCAAAAGACCAGATGATCCTGGCAATCTTGTGCAGTGCCTCTGAGATCACTTGTTCCCAGGATTGTGCTGCAGATTATTTTATTTTTAAAAAAATTATAATAAAATACCCGACAAGTACTTCTGCCAGGGCATGGTTCACATTTTTCTCCTTAAGAAACCTTTATGTACATCTGAGCTCTGCTAACTCAGAAAGATAGCCTGCTGTTTTCACTCAGCCAAAAATTGCCTAACGTCAGAGATACAGCAGGAAGAACATTTTGCTGCTTCTGTCACTCCCAACAAAATCTCTAACATTTTGTTTTATTTAATGGCTTCACTT
Organism: Picathartes gymnocephalus; assembly: GCA_013390045.1. Lineage (NCBI taxonomy): Eukaryota > Metazoa > Chordata > Aves > Passeriformes > Picathartidae > Picathartes > Picathartes gymnocephalus. The sequence goes on from WEKY01051512.1 coordinate 25,872, forward strand.
TTCATAAGATGATTCAAACCTCTATAGGGGACCTACATTAGTCTGCTGACATTTTTCTGCTGGTATAATTATTATGTCCTTCTACAGGCTGCTTTTCATCTGCGCAGAATTTCTCCCTGGCACAGAAGAGTTTAGTTAAAGACCTCAAAGTGGAGAACTGGAGAAGCCAGAATAGCTCTTCAGCATAAGGTAAGGTGGAGGGCAAATTATTTGGTATAACTGTGCATGTGCTGGGATGCCTGGCAGCAAATAGCAGATGGACACACTGCAACTGATAAGAAAGAATACTAAAAACAACACTTAAAAAATATATTGGGGGTGATGGGAGAGGCATGTTTACCTCTCCTTTACACTTCACCCGGCAAAACGTGTTGCATGTTTCAGCCACTTAGACTATAGCAGGAATGGGGATTTCTGACACAGTACATACTGCAATATATATCTATATAAATATAGATATAGATCACTCCATTAATCACAAATCATAACAATTTGTTTACTCACTGGAAAGGCCAACACTTATGGTTTTGTATGCAAAACAAAGAAGTTTTTTTAAGAAAGAAATAGACCCCCCTAGGGGCTGAGGGTCTAATGTAATTCTAATGTGTAGATGTGCTACTAAATATTTACAGTCTGAGCTTTGGTGTTTTTAAGGACAATCATGTCTCAACTCAGCTGTACTTTTAAGCTGAGGTTACAGCTGGCCCCTCAAACACATCTTGTTGCTAAGCAGGTGCTGATCTGAAATCAGAACAGAGCACTTGGGATATAAAGAAAGCAAACCCACCTCCTCAGATTTAAAGACAATATTGCCTTGGTAACAGGTAACACATGTGAAATACGTGGTTAATTACGGCTTCCAGTTATAACAGTGACAAAACAGAAATGAAAATGAGAAGCACTGTAGCAAAATATAGACAGCCCTTAATAGTCAGGTAGTTTAAAACACTCTCATATACACCGTGAAGCAATTGAAGAGAAAACTGTGCAGGTCAGATGGAAACAATGAACAGAAATCTGGAAAACTTAGTTAACCAGAGTGCTCTCAATAGGATAAGAAAGGACTCCCAGAGCTCATGCCCTGCTCACAGGTGAGTGAGGAGTAAGGGGATGAGAAGATGCAGTTACCTGAAGCTGCTTTAAAGGAAGAGTGCAGCTGCATCCACAGTTTTGAGATTCTCCACTGCCATTATGTACAAAGCTTGCACAAAGCTGAAATGGACACAGACACTGTCTCTGAACACCTTTTGTCCTTCCTTCCCCACCAAGTGACTCTGACCTTGCCTGCCCTTTTAGAAAAAGCATGAGATGTGAGCACATTATGGAGCTGGAAGAACAGAAACAGAGTCTTTTTAGCACGATCAGCAAGCACTTTGACAGCAAGAAATAGAATATGAAAACAATCACAAAAATACCAGTAGATGAAACAGACCCAGTTTACACAGTGGAACACACAGCTCACTAAATCTAAAGGTTGAAGAAGAGGCCAGTGAGTAATCCATAAGTGTTAAAATCTGAATAATACTGCAATAAAAGCATTTGAAAATCTAAGAGCATGTACAACCTAAAGAAAGGAGGCATATCTGTCTCTACTGGATGCATTGATGGATATTAGGTTCCCATTATATTCAGAGTGGACAGATTTCTGACTCTCAATTAATTAACAAATAAATGACTTTTTAAAGCTTCATCTGATTAAACAGAAAGCTTTGACACAGAAAATATTTCCATTTAAGATACACAACATCTACCCCAAACCAGATGAGGTGGATTAATATTTTTAAGAAATTTTCATTACAGCAAATTATGCACTTCCCTTTTAAGGATGTTTGTGTTTGGATATTGAGTTGACACTTGGGACCAGTGGCACACAGCTATGGCTGAAAGGATTTGCTTGTACGTAAAAGACTTACAGCACCAGGAACAGCACTCAACACGTCCACAAATAAGTGTTCTAACCCACCCTGGGGGAAGACCACTAAAGTCAAAGCAAAGCAGGCTCACAGTATCTAAAATCAAGCTGCTTTTGTCCTGATATTTTCAATTACATGCCTTAATTCTTGCAGATTCTGACTCAGTGCTTTTGTTACTCTGCAAAAGGGATGATGAATACTTGCCAGAGCCTCAGAAATCTGCCCAGGATTCATCGGTTTTTGCAGAGGTCTCTGGTAGCCTGTGGTAGAAGACATGACCCATAATTCTGGGGTTAAGCAGAAGTTGACCCAGTAGCCAACAGATAAAAGAGGATCAATCTATCCAGTCACACATCCTTTAAGGCAGCCAGCAGGTTTTGGATGTTTCCAGAGCCACAGTGATAAAATATCAGCCATATTATCTTACTCTGAACTATTTATATAACTCCACAGCAGAGCTTTTCAGTAGATGCAGAAATCTAGTTATTGATCATTTGTATTGCTTAATTTGATTCTGAGAGGAAATGGCCTACATTTCATGGATACATTTCATTAAAAGAGTATTTACTCGTTTTGCATTTTGTAAATGCTTTAGCAGAGAGATATCACTGCCAGCTCACAGGATAGTATGATGAATTGGAAGATTTGTTACCAGTCTCCAACAAAATGTGAGGAAAATTATGTTAGTACGCTATGATCTCCTAAAGTAATTAATAGAATCACAGAAAAATAGGGAAAAAATGGACCCAGAAAGGCTGTCATGTGTATCTCCTTCCTTAAGGAAGGCTCAAAATTACATTCCATCAGATAACTATTTATCTAATTAAAGATCCCTAATGACACTTTACAGACCATCTCAGAAAAATCTGCATCATTAGACAGTTTGCAGATATTTTTTTTTGTTGTCTAGTCTGGATCTTTTTTGCTGCAGTTGATGCTCCTTGCAATCTGCCCTATCACCTGGAATACAGAACGCAGCTTAGACACTTCTTTCCTACAAGATCCTTAAAGTTTTCAGAAACTATGTATTCCTCTATCAACTTTCCCTTCCTCCATCCTCTAAGCTCTGATTTGTGTCAATCAGTCATTACATATCTTGTTCATGAGGCTCTGATCACTCCTGCTTCTGGTCTGTATCCTGCCCCACGTGCAGTACGCAAAATTAAAGAGTAGATATCAAGTCAAGCTTTTACCAGGGCAATTACTTGTACCTGTAAGAGTTAACTGTAAGTCTTGCACCTCAAAGCCTTTGCTTGCTCAGTTTATGACCCAACACGACTCCTACCTCTGTCTTTGGAGACAAGTTTTCCCCCATTTTGAAGTGAGCTTTTCCTAAGATCTCTGAGTGCATTAATAGAACCAGTCTTGCACTCCAAGCACAGCTCCAGCACTTCCCTGCCTGCCTTGTGAGAATGCCATGAAAACAGGCTGGCCTCAGCAAAGCCCTCTCAACCTCTAACACCTACAGCTTCTTACCTGTCCACAAAAGAAGCTGCTCAGTTGTAAAAGAAAATTAGACTCATTGCATGTGATGTGCTCTCAGGAAACCCACACCAGCAGCTATGTAATGCTGCAATGTTAGAGTGACTTCAGAGTACTTTAATTATTTCTTTCAATTTCCTTTTTTGACAGTTGAGGCTGAGCTGCATCATTTCTGAAGACAGACACTGCATTTGTTTTTGTCTATTTTCTAGTCTGTTTTCATCCACCTTCTGCTAGCTTGTTAGACCTGGTGACTAATGGCTCCACATCTCTGCAGACCATTTATTTGCTGTCCTTGATAGAAGTTAAACAGCCCCATCTGATCCAAGTTGTTCTAATCTCTTTAATCTATTAAACTCTTTTTGCCTGTCCCCCTCCCTCCTTTTCCCAACATTGCATCTGCCAAATGATGGAGTTCAAAGTAACACTTTTTTTTGCCTGACCTTTCCAAATGAGATTTATCTCTTTTCTATCAATATTCCAGCATATTTCACCAAGGATCTACTACAGTAAGTCAAATAATTGGTACATATTAAAAATTCTGTGGATAGATCTTGTGCAGGCAGCTAAATCAGATATTCAGGCATTAACACAGGACGTGCTTGAGCAGATGTGGAATGGAAAGGGAGAAGCTGAAAAGGTTTGGAAATGAAAGAAAAAAATTGCACCTTTAACTACAGCCAAGAAGAAAACCTGCTTGAAGTTACAGACACAACTGGGCACAGCAGAATTGAGCCTTCATGAACACACTGTAATATCCAGTTAAAGACACAGTTATTCAAACTTCTGATCTTGCTTCAATTTTCTGGGAAAGCCCTCTTTCAAACTCTGCACTGGAGATTTTTGAAATAATTTATGATGAATCACTGCCTATTTAATAGATTTAGTATGGAGATTGTTAGCAAAAATAAATTTGCTTTTAAGTTCTAGCCTTCATTCACAAAACCAACAATAAATATTTTATTCATATACCTAAGTTTATAAGCTTAGCTTAAAGATAGCAGTGCATAAGATCCTGACCTACACTTCACAGATTCACACAGGATTAAAGTCCTTTTGTCACCACACACACCTTCATATTTTATGACTTTTCCTATTTTAATAGTGTAGCTGTGTAAAGTGCCTTGGGACTTGGTAGAAAAACACTATCAACATTCAACCTATTAAAAGCATTATGAGTTACTGTAAAATTTATTTATATTGCTATTCTCTTTCTTTAAAAGTTTAAATTAATCACATTACCAGGTTCAGAGTGAGTGGGGCATCAAATTTAGCAAGTTGTGATAGATCAGGCAGAAGTCTATGGCAGCTATGACTGAGGAATTAATAAAATAGAACAGTGTGAGTTGGAAGGGACATTTAAAAGTCATCCAGTCCCACCCCCTGCCATGAGCAGGGACACCTTCCACTATCCCAAGTTGCACCAAGCCCCATCCAACCTGGCCTTGGACATTTCCAGGGATGCAGCAGCCCCAGCCTCTCTGGGAAACCTGGTTCAGGGTTTTACCATTGTAAAAATTTCTTCCTTTTACCTAATCTGAAATGACCCTCCTACAGTTTAAAGCCATTACTGCTGTCCTATAGCAACAGTCTCTTTTTCCCTCCTCTTTCCTTAAAGGAAGAGAACAGGAAGTGCCAGCCCACCTGTTCAGAGAGAAGTGCTCATGGGTCTATGCAGGAGTGTGTTCGTTACCTTTGTCCCTCTCATAACCTATATTCCAAAATATTATGGCATGTCAACTCTCAAAAATCTACTACCATCTACGTGTTCTGGTTTTGTTGCAATTGGGCTTCTGGAAAAAAAAAAATCCAGGGATTTTATGCTGAATATATTACTGTCATCATAATGGAAAACATCCCCCTTCACAAAACTCACAAGCATAACAGGAACCAACATGAACTTCCCCAGAAAACAACTCTGCACATTACAAGGAGGCCCAAAAATCTTTGCTTTTTTTTCCTCTAGCCTTACAGAGAGGGAAGCCTAGATGAAAACTTTTTTCGGACTTTATATGGATGGTATCATAGCAGCTATGAGGAAGGAAGATTTTGTGAAGAAAATAAACTTGCAAGATTGGAGGTCACGTCCTGACAAATGTGTAGGGAGGGGAACTGCCTACAGTTCATGAAACATTGGCACACGTATATCAAAGAGGAAGTTAATTCCATAAATACATTCTAAAGTCACTGCATCTGAACACTTAATTTACTTCTATGCTCAGCCACAATTTATTTATAATCTTTATAAATATGAGGCATTGGGGAAAGCAGGTCAACATAAATTATTATTCAATCTATAACCACATCAAAAAGTATATTAACATAGATTCTTAGATTTAGATGTCTTTTACATTAGTTACCTCAGCAATTCCATGGCCATGTATTTGTGGGCTATCAACTATTTTCCTTTTTTATTATTTTTAAAAAGAAATGGTAATTGACAGGAGCTTAACAGAGGAAAGCATCTCCTTTATAATTGAAGTACAAGCAAGGGGGATGGAGTCATTAAAGCCGGCTTCAATTTTTTTGATATCTGGAATCAAAGAAATAAAGCATAGCCTACAATCCATGGCTGTTTCTCTTACAGTAGAAAAGCTGTACTTTTCCATTTGGAAAGGTAATTGTGATATGGTTGCTTGCAAGATTTAAAGCCCATTCTCTGCCAAAAGGCCCAATGTTGCTTCCACTGAAGTCAAAGGCAAAACTAAAAAAAGCTGCCATTGTTTCTATATAGTCTCTTTATCCATGGCACCAGAGATGAAAGAAAGAAAAACACCCCACCTTCTCAATATTTCGTGCTATGACATATTGTAAACCACTAAATATTATCCAACCATTTTCAGTTGCTGCATTTCTAAGGCTCAGTCTTTATTCTGTATGTGAAATAATCTCACCTAAAAACCTGCATCAGAAACAGCCTCTACTGACACACTGCTCCCAAGGGCTTTTTTTTCCAGAGGGAAAGCATCTGCTGCTAACCATGAACCCGAACTGATTAATACACAGTCTCCCCCTGATCTGAGCATGCAACTATTGCTCCAAGTTTCACAGCAAAAGACAAAGTTGAAACCATATCAGGAAGATGTTTCCATTATGTCAGCTCTTGCAGTAATGTGTTTTTTCCAGCCAGCAGAAGCCAAGGGAGATAACATCTTTTCAGGTATATCAGACAAGCATGTGGAATTACCTCTTCATTGATGAAGCCTTCTCTTTGCATGTTTGGCCAATTTTCCTGCTTTTTAAATAATCTGCAATTGGAGATAAAGGTCAACAAATCTCCCAGTCCTATGCCCATTTCTCTCCAGCACATTCAGTTGCTAATAGTGCAAGAGTTTTCATATGCCAAAAACCCTTTCCTACTGTTTTCAACTGTTTCATTTAGGATAATAAAAGTTTTTACTTCTTCATATAAACCTTGTCTGGAAAGAAATCTTGGAAGATGAGAGTCAGAACTTTGACTTGCCATCTTTCCTTCAGCAGATGATTTATATTCAGGGAGTTCATGCATATTTAATAATATAGTTCAAATGTTAGTCTGAAAGCAGAGTAGGGTTTTCCCTTTCTCTTAAGTTTTTTCCCTTGTATATTTTGTCTAGTTTTCAGGAGATAGGAGTTTGCACAGAAATTCAAAATCTCCTTGCATTGAATTGTCTGTAAAGAAATCATTCCTGGAGTTCACTCGACAAACGCCTTAAACCCAGGATTTTTCCCAAACTGAGAAAAATGAAGTTTATTTTTATACTAATGAATGGCTAATCCTCAGAAAAGGAAGATATGGTCTGGATGGATTTCCTGAAGTCATGAATTATATTTCAGCAGCTTGGTATGAAAATTCCAGATATCTCTCCAAGCACTAGTTTTCTTGAGGGAATACAAACTACAAAGTCCCACTGAAACACAACTTTCTTGACCTTCTGTATGCAAAAAGTACAAAGTACGAAAAGGAGAAATATGAGCTTCTCACAAAGGCATGGACAATGAGGAAAAAAAAAATGTAGTACTGAGGCAGAAATCCAGTCTCTACAGCCACTGCAATGTTCAGTGAGATTGTGCTGCTCTTGAGAAAGCCATTTCATGAGGAACTGTGAACTGTTCTAAGACACATATCAAAAGATGTCCATCTTTTGCTGCTGCTGGAAGAGGCATTTCACTTCCCCAACATCAAAGGATTGTTTCACAATCAATTCCCATTTCTCCATATTTTTCTCCTTTTTGTTGCCAGCAAAGCCCTGCTATCATATTTTCAGAGTCTGCTTTGCGAACACATGCTCCTTATTGGCTGGACCTTTTAAACAAGAAGAGAGATGGCAGAGAAAAGCAGCACTGCTTAAAGCATGAGATGCTACAGAAAGAAATGTACCAGAATTCTTCTTCAGCCAATGGAAAAGAAACCTTCCTTTTATTACTAAAAAATTCCTGCATTAAATCCATGATTGCTGTTACATGGGGCATCATTCTAAAAAGTTAAAATAACCTCTCTTTACCTGAAAGAGAATTGATAGCTCAACAAGTATTTCTGAATGACAACATGCCCACTTAATCCTTTTCTGCATGACTTCTGGCCAATAATTCCATTCTGTCTTTCCTGCTGGCCCACTCAGACTGAGAGGAAATGCCTCCATAAGATTTTTCACCTGCTGGAGAGCCTTTCATAAGGATTCCTCAGCATAATGGAATCCATTTTCAGAACAGATCTTGAACAAAAACCTAGACCCTTTTTGGTGCTTGATCTCATCTGCATCCATGACTGTAACACTCCACCACCAATTACAAACCCAACGCTTCAATAAGAACACTTAGCCATTAATTAATTGCTGATGTATAAATATTATCCTTTCAGCACTGGAGAGAGAATACAAGTACAGAAGCATAAAGATAAATCACACAGCTGACTTGGTAACTTAGGTAAAAATAGAGGATATTCATGTTCAGCTGATAAACCCCCTGAAATGAACTTTTAAGGTGTTTAAGCTTATGAAATTTATGACATCAAAGGCAAAATATAACAACTCCAAGGAAAGTAAATAAGAGGAACTGACAAAGCTTTTTTACAATTCATATTAATTCCAGATAGTACAAAAGCAGATTCATTATGGAGGCTCAGAGAACAAACAGATATAGATGTCTGTAAGCAGGAATCTTTCCCAGGATGCCTAAACGGATAGGCCACTGAATAAAAATACAAAGCAGTAGGTGTGATACACATTCTCTACTGAAATCCATTACAGTTGCATATATATTTCAGTGACAGACACAAAAAAAAACAAATGGAGAAAAGCACAAACCTACAAATAATGTAGGTATTATTGACTTAGTCTGAGAATTCAAAGGGGGAAAATGAAATAAAAAACCCAAAACTCTCTTGTTTTGTCCACTCACTATCACCATAGTCCATAAAGGACAACAAACAGGCAACTCCATTTTTATTTTAAACTCTAACATCACGTACTATGGCTTTCCATCAGCAAAAAAGAGATATGAATTTACAAGCCCCTGTCCTTACTGTTCAAATCTGACCCTTTTTCTTCCTCAAGTATGTACTCCATGGACACCTTCTGTCCAAACTCAAGTCACAGATACATTAAAAGCAATTATATGTCTGTTCTTTGGAGGAGAAAAATAAAAGGAACAACAACAAAATCTCCACATCCCTCCCTAAAAATAAAAACAGCACGAAACTGAACAAAAGGAGTTCAGATTTTTCAGCAGAGAGACCTGATACTGGGCGTTTTTTTCAGGTGAAGCTTCTGCCGTGACATGTGGCTGTTGTGCAGCAGCCTGATCTCTTTATGGCTCACTTGCAGCCCCACACAGCAGCCCTGGAGGGGGAGGACTCCCTGTTTCACCAGCAGGAACAACGTGATACAATCACAATCCCTAGAAACATTGTTCTTCAGAGACACACTTTTCCCTTCACTTCTACCTTCTGTGACAGCAAACCATAATTTGTTGTTGCCTTGTATTAGAAGAATTAATTTCCTTCTTGGCACAGAATCGGTGATTCTGTCCAAAAGGAGAGGAGATGGATTCCTCCCTTGCCCTTTACTGAGTACAGCCACCAACTTACCCTGAGTCTGGACCTAAGGAAGTCAGAGGGTGTACAAACACAAATTAAAAGGAACCTGCAAGGGCATTTCTTTTTTTTTTTTTTTTTTTTTTTTTTTCCCCTCCCCCAGGTTTCCTGCACTGCCATCAAGGTCTTAAAATTTTTTTTAAAAAAGAGTTAGAAATTAAATCTTATACCAGGGCATCTGCACTGTTCTCACCATCTCACTTGACAGATGTGCGTGAAGGAAAGGGAGAAGAAAGAAATGTAACGTGTATTTTAAAAATTAATATTTTTTAACTTTTGATCAGAATTTCCCAATTCTTACAATTAACCCTACATGTATGTATATAAATATAAATAGCAAGAGGAAGTCGTGACTTAGCAGTGTCCATTCTTCATCTCAGAAACCATGGATAAATGTACATAGCCTAAATTCCAGCTATTTCCACCCTTACTGCCACCCATCCACTGGGTTCCCACGACAGCATGCAGCCAGACAATGAGAAATAGTAGTCTAAGTGTCTAACCTTATTTAAATAAAGTTTCATAAACCTGTAATCCTCATTTAAAAAAAAAAAAAAAGGAGGGGGGAAAGAAAGAGGAAAACAACTTCTCAAGACTTTGGTGAAACCAGGAATACCACTTGAATCTCGAGCCCTCCAGTCAGTACCTCTGAGCTGTATTTCAGTTTTGCCACACAGCCTACCTGAGTCATACTAAACCTAGAATTTCTTCAAACTAAAACTACACCTAAGCTGTCGTGATGAAGTCTTATTGAATATGATCCAACTTCAAAAAGCTTCTGGTTAAGGCTCAACAATTAGTAGCACAGGTCAAACCTCTGTTTTATGCTATGAGTTATATACTCCTGATCATACAAAGACAATTCTATGCATTTTTCTTGTGGCAAAACTGTTTGGCCTATTTGGTGTTTTAATATTGTTTTAATATCCTGGTGATAACAAGAATTTCTGTGGGTATACTAGAGCACCTCATCCTCACTCAAATCTCTCCTTCCTCTTAGATTTTTTGGTTTCTACAGCACAACTCCAATGATGCTGTTCCTGGATATCTGTGTGTATCTATCCCTAGAAACATATGAGGGAAAAATAAAAGTATGAGATGCTGTTTGTAAGAGATAAGGCTCTGATTTCAGACTTGCTTTCAATTTGATAGAGATTTGGCTCCACTCTGTGTGTTTTAACCACGAAGAATTGTATCTTCCCATTAACGTGCACGAGAGCTTTTAATGAACATGTAATGGCCAATACGGGACCCAGCTACAAGACTTCAGTATTATATTGCATACATGACTGTTCATTGCTAACGCAATCCATCTGGGTCCTAGAAGGCACGTGTGACTGAAAACAATTGTCTACTACTTTTATTTGAACTGATTTCAAATGAATTTTTTCATGTGAAAATGGCAGGTTGTGTCAAAAGGGACTTTGACAGAGGAATAAATGCTGAACCTATCAACAGACTTTGACCCATGGCAGAGAAAAAGTCCCCAACAATTTCTTACTGCAATGACAGTTAAATAATGAGAATGAAATCCAGACTGAGCATCATTCAGTATGTTGTTTAACTCCAAGTACTTAAACAGTTGCTTGTGGACCAATTTATTCATTATCTATTATGGATAGAGTTGGAAGCAGTGAGATAGGTCTGTAAATAATAAGCTGAGTGGGTTTGCTTTCTCTCTCTCTTATATAGCAGGATAACATTTGCTTTCTACTACTCTGATGGAGAAGTTCTAAGATGCAGTGATAAATTGAGCATATAGGTGATAGGGCCCTGGTATTACATGAGCAGCCAGTTTAAAAATTTTTGGAGATACCCCAGCAACACATCCCATCAGAACCTGCTGCTGCCATTTCTACATTTGCATAAGCCAGGCTGTCTCACAAACTGCTGCTCCTGTTCCTACAGTTTTCCCAAGCCAAACTCCTTCAATCTGTTGCAGTTTTGAAGGCCAAACCCCTTCAATCTGTTGATGCTGTTTCCAAGTGTGGCTGATGCTCCAGCAGTTGCCCAAGCCAAGCTCTGGAGTAGACTTTTGCTGTTTATTCTTAGCTTGCTCAGCTCTGATCCTGGCTAGCTTTAGGCACCTAACAAGAACCCTAAATCATGAACCTACTCACCTCAAACCCCTCTCTATCCAAACAGGAAGGAAGGGCCCGCCCTAGAGGTTTATTCAAATCTCAGGTAAGTGGAACTAGTGAAGTATCCAAAGGAGCAGGGATGAATCAGAGCCCAGGCTCTCCACTAAGCTCCACAAAAGATGGTCTCTTTCCTATTGAATCACATAGTCTGAATGGAGATACTATTCTCATATAATGCACTTATAATAATTCCTTTTCGTAATACTTTTTATTACATTTGATATTCAAGTTCCATCTCTACCATGGGAGGATGAGAGCTTTGTGGCCCAGTGTTCCACACAGTCCCTATTGCATCCCATGGTACAGGTAAGGGTACCATACACCCTTTGTGCATTCCCACAGTCACATCTACTCCCTAGCAGTGCTTTCAAACGTGTCATTGTTGGGGGTTGGGTTGTCTTTCCTTTTGTTTCCTTTTAACAGTATAGAATTTTTTTCCATTCAGTTGCTAAATAGCCT